>MU224064.1:583132-621004 GCA_018584345.1 Thuja plicata
GGAGCTTTCGAACAAGGCATTGATATCCATCAAAGCATAATGGAGGGGGAATTTTTATCAAATATTTTATCAAAATGAGGGGTTCAAACCCTAGTACAGACAATCTGTATAATGGATAAGCAATCCATGACTTTGACAAGAGTCAGGAAAACAAAATCACATTACCTAGTCAGTGTCGAATCTGTAGTGCCGATGAGCTTCCAATACACAATGCCGATGAGGTTTCGCACTGCAACCTTGAAAAGATTCGCCGTGGTAATAATGAAATGAAATTTTTTTTTTTAAGTTATTCTTGTGGTCAAACTTGTGACGAACACGGGCACAAATTTAAAAAAAAGAAAGTTTTCCTCCTATAATGACCAACCAAAACTTTTTTTTTTTTAAAGTTATTCTTGTGGTTGAACTTGCGACGAACACGAGCACAAATTAAAAAAAAATGAAAGTTTTCCTTCTATAGCGACCAACCAAAACTTTTTTATTTCATGGTCAAAAATTTTGGTGGAAAAACCATGTCAAATGTACTAGTGCGAGCACTAGAACTCGTAGAGGTGTCAAAAGAAAAGTTCCAGAGATCCCTAATGAGATGCTAAAGTTGAAGGAGTCCATTGACTTGATGGAAAATAGGCAGAAAGAGGCTAAGGAAGCCTATGAAAAAATGCATTAAGTTGGGCGTTGCGCTGGAAGGTTTGCTAGTTTTTTGCTGGTAACTGTGCTTTTTTGACTAGTTTTCTGCTTCCTCGCGTTTTGGGTTGTTTTTTTGGGTCCTTCTCTTTTGTTCATTGTAGGCATACCATATTTGTAAGGGTTTTCATTGCTTATCTTTAATCTCCTATTGTAAAAGGTTTTGGGTACCTTTCAAAACCTATTTTTACCTTAATCAAAAACATTAAAAGATTGCATAAAGGCATACCTCTTTAACATTGCTATTCATCTAATGAAGTTGAAATACTTTGATTTTGCATTCATATTAATAGTGATATTGTACTCTAAGTATTGATCAGATTCAAATTTTTCAAATTCATAATTGATCATTACATTGTGCATTCAAATTGAATGTAGTAAAAAAGTACTCCTTCAAGGTTACATCTTTCATATTGAGAACTTAGAGGACATATGCAATTCTAAAAGTAAGATAGAAGCATGATAAGGTTTAGGGGTCCATGCATTTCCTTTAAGAGGTCTTCTACATTCTGGAGCTGATTGGCTATATAATTTGAGTCCTCATGACCTTAGCCTTGTATCTGTTTGTTATGCATCCTCAGTCTTCTTTTGGTCTTGTCCTACATCATAGAAAGAGAAAAGAGTTAGATCCAAATTGGATCTAAGAAATGCATGGAAACCAAAACAACATACAACAATCATACTTTCTGAACTGTAAATCTACCAATAATATCAATACAATAGAAAAGTATGCATCTACATCAACTAAATAAAAGTATCAAAGGGACATAACTCCATGAAACCTTTTACTATATATGGTTATCATTCTGCATTATTTAGGAGTTATTGTTTGTAAGACCAGAAATCCGGGTTAAAGGGATTTAGTTCATGTAGATAAGAATCCTTTTTCAGAACATCAACATATTAAGATGGTAAAGACAACCAATCAACCAACATTCATGCATGAACATCATGTTACATGACACTCACACACAAACATTGATTAGTTGATTTTTTCCACTAACCTAACATGTTGATTTGATGGTGTGTGCAAGCAAGATAAGAAAAAGTATATTCAAATGCAGAAAGAAACTTGATCTACGAATTCACTAGTTGCAGATGATAAAGAAAAATGCATGAGAGTCACGAGCCCGTGCTTAAACCTCACAAGATGCATTAAATGAAATACAAGAGAGCTAAGAGTTCAAAGGTTCAGGAATGGTAGATGGAAAAGAAGGAGATACAGTTCCTAAAAGTTGGTACAAGATGCGAGCATGTTGTTACAAGTTAATGTCATTGATATAAAGATGTAGAAAACAATAATATTGTTGGTAGATGTATGTGAAATGAAAGATGGATGCTCCAAATTGCAATGAGATGATCTAATACCATGAGGAGATGTACAAAGAATGAGGGATTGTAAATGCTAGTGTTATAAAGTGTGTGAGTGAAAAAAATAGAGAGCTGCAGAGAAGGAGATGAATTACAAATGAGGTAACACTATTATGGATTACTGTACAAATTAATGTTAAATGTATTACTACTGAAAAGTTGATTGTTGTTATACATCAACAAAAGTAAGATGTCACTTACTGTTATGTTATCAAATGGATTATGCAAATCTAGGATTATGACAATTTTTATCAAGGTCCTAGACATATGCATATGCAATGATTGCATCAACATTATCATATGAGTATGCATATATGAATCAGATTAAATGACAGTGCATAAGGATGAGTCAAAGCAAGTATAGTGCATATTTAATAGTAAGGAAAACACTAACACTGTTACAAAATGTTATACATATGCATATACAGAAGATCCAAATGCATTGTATCAGATTAAGGAAAAGCATGTACATAGTTCAAACACTATTATCATCAAACAATAGTGCATCCCAATACTGTCATACAGACTAGAATGTTTGAATAAAAGAGAAACAGAATATCAATAACATCCTTTTTTGCAATAAATAATGAAAAGGAAGTGACAACGTAGAATGCATGTTTAAACAAACAATATAATTATCTAATGCTACCAAGTGCATGTCCAAATGAGTTTAAAAGCAGTGTTTTATGCAAGAATGGAGGATAATAAGTAAAGTTTTACATAACAAATTTTATGTGTATATTGAAATACTATGGTTACATGTTGTTACTCATGTTTGGATAAATAGTATGTAATTCAAAAAAACAAAATCCATATATATAATGGAGCTGTGCAACTGAAAAATAAAATCTACATGATTCAAGGGTCGAGCTCAATTTCACACTATTTCTCATGAGAGTCACGAGACCGAGCTCGAACCTCATGAGTAATTCCTTCACAAGAGGTGATCACTGTTTACTAACCTAATACTTGTCACTATTTTGCAAATGTGAAACCATATGATAGAAACATCATACATGATGCATAGATACAGAGCACGATTTTAACATACAGTGAAAACAAAGATGCAAATAGTACATAATGCTTCAAGTTCAAAAAAGATAGCATGGTCTCCACATAGTTTAATGACCTTCAGACATGGTGTAAATATCATCTAAAACCACGGTTTTGTTAGAGTGGAGCCAAAAAACAAACCCAAGTTCATCTCTTAGTTAAAATGATAGACAACTCGTGCATGGTTTCATTATTAAATGAAGATTCATCAACATTCATGTGTACATCTTTTCAGTTCAACAGAGGCTCGAGTTGAGAAAAATAAAGACAGTAGTGATACATTCACATGAGATGAAACTCAACCTTCAAAATCATGACAGAAAGTGAGAAATAATGACAACATTCTAGCAAGAAAATAATGGAGGAAAAGCAACATTAAACATGGTGGAGATAACAGAGCAGAGTATTAACAAAACCCAAAGTTATTTTCCACAAAAAATGGATACCCAGATCGAAAAGAAGCCCCAGAGATCATTATAATGGTGGAGTTAACAGCATATTCAAACCAAAATAATAGAGTGTAAAGGCCAGATAAAGGGAGTAACTTATCTGTAAGTTACATAAATAGATGTGCTAGAAGTCGAGTTCAACAAAGATTTGCATGAACGAACACCATATATTATGGCATGAAAATATTTGAATCTAGTTAAAGAACCCACGGGATAGAGGAGAGCTCAAGCTCTCTATTTTCAAACAGTGAGTTAACTCCAGCGCCAAGCAGAGCCCGAGCTCATGCACAAACAACACATTGATGAAACTCCAGTCCAAGGGGAGAACCCACGGTGGAGAGAGCCTGATCTCCATTATTAACAAACAACTTTAGTATTTTTCATAGCTCAAGCTCTTGGTGAACCCAAGTGCTTATTACATGCAGAGAGCTCAAGTTCTTTCAAACTTCACAATATTACCCAAGTGCTAATTACATGCACTGAACCCGAGCTCCATGCTTCATTCAAAGTCATAGATAGAGATGAAGATAAAACAACAGAGATTTCTATATGTCAGCTCAAGACCATAGAGTAACTTCCATATTGGCCTCAGAAGAAGAGAGTTCCAGTAATGAACGCCATGTTCACAACAAGGTGGCGCCATAGGATTAAGGTTTCAAAACCCTTGCTTCTTACTAAATGCATATTTTCCAAATGAAATGAGAAATACAATGCATATGCCAAGTTTTGGCAAACTTTGAAATCCGATGTCAGAGAACCAATTAATGCCTTGCAGACTACAGTGCACGACAACCCAACCTCATGCCACGATGGATGCATATTTTTTGCATCGAGTTGGGTCATGTTGACCTTAGTCAAAATGTTGGTGTTTAGACATAAGTTAGGCTATAGGTGATAGGATTTAGGGTTTTCCATGTATCATGGGGGTTGGTTTATATGCAATTTGTTAGATTTTGATGTAATTTTTATAGGTTGGCAATATATTTTGTAAAGGAGATGTAATTTTTCAAAATGCCAACAATAAAGGGGCTAGGTTTAGGGCATCAATTATGCCTTAAATATAGGGTTTCTAGCTGATTATGAGGACTTTTGGAGGGAGTTAGAGTTTTTAATTTACTCATGAGAGATTATATAGTTGAGCCTCTTATTCAGTTTTAGGGGTTCAAAATTGAGGGGAAAGAGGTATTTGTGAGATTTTTGTTCCTTTGCATCTTTTCCATATATTTTGTAGCCACTGGTTCATGTTTTATGCAGATTGTGGTAAAGTGAATGCACATATTCCTTGGCATATTTTGTACTTTCTCGTGTAACCTTTTTTGCAGATTTTGAAGTTAATAAAGCTTGTCCCCATTATTCATACATTTTTCTGAGTTTTTGTATCAATCATTTCAACTTTTCTGCATTTAAGTGTAATGTGGCTTTCAACATAGATTAGTGAATTAATTCTTATTCCTATTATAGGTTGTAAAGTATAACCTTTTTCATAAGCTACATGTTTGTTGGCAGAATTGTTACTATCTCTGGCACAAACCCTAATAGTGAATTCTAGGTCAGCCTATGTGTTGTGTAGTGAATGTTTTTACAGATCTTAGTAATGCATGTCCTATAGGTTCTGATTTATAGTTCTAGAAAATCTTAATCAAGTTTTGGTGTATCACCTTTTAGTTTATTTTATTCAGTTTCAGTTATCTTTCTCCCTTTTACCAAATCAGAAATCAGTCGTAGGTGATATTCCAAATCCAATAGGAACCGGCCTAGAATCTGGAGATTTTTTATCTCCCCAATCAACGAGAACATTTCCATGTTTTAATAGGATAGCTACATTTCACATCAAGCTATAGGTGTAATCCTGATTGACAACAGGGTGCATATTTGAAAGAAGGACTTGAAGGTAGTTTGAAGTTGGTAGAGAGCTTTACGAGGAGAAGGGGACCATAGGAGAGTCCTTTGGTTAGGGTAGTGATAGACACCCTAGAAAGACAAAAGAAAGGGTTTTGGAAAGAGCAAGTAAGCTCTTATAAGTTTGAGCTCCCCATCATATACATCCAAGCATTTAAGCCTAGGGTTGCATGGGTGAAACCTCTTGCATATGAGGTTAATATAGATGAGACCAGAGACATCATTGAGGGTCTTGTGAATGAGCTCGTTGATCCTAAAGAGCCATATTTTGGTACTTCTAAAGAAGCTAAGGGTAGAATATCATTGGAAATTGAAATTCCTAAAATCTTGAAGAGAGGGAGGAAGATAATTGAAAACTTTGGAAATAAATATGGCAAGCCATCAGAATCTCCTCCTTCAATCGCTAATAGAAAAGAGGATGACATAAAGGTTGAAGAAGAAGAACCTAAGAAAGAAGAAGAAGAGGTAGATGTAGATCCTCCTAAGAAGAGGAAGAGACTAGCCCCCAAGAAAACACCAAAGATCTCTAACCCTATCTTCACTAAAAAAAAACCCAGAAGTTCTAGAAGAAAATTGACAATGCCTAACGAAGATGAAGAAGAAGATACAGTTACTTTTAAGAATCCATCACCTACATTTGAGAAGAATATTGAAGAATTGAAAGGGGGTAGTGCTATGGGATCTCTCAAATCATTGAAGTATGCTTCCAAAACTAGAGATGAGCATAAGATGATTGAGGATGCATTAGTAGAGAAAATGGAAAGATGAAAGTATGATCCATTTGAATTGAAAAGCCATATGACTGAAGACATTCTCAAGGCAATCACCATTCACTGGCACAATGTAGTTCAAATTGAAAAGGACATCAGGAAGAAACTCTTGAAGCAAGTCATTCCTACTATGACTGATAAAGAGGTAAGAGATGCTATGACTAAGTATGAAAAAAATTACACTCCAAGGCTTAGGACTTTTCAAATCTTGAGCAAGAAAATAGAGAATGTTGTGCAGTCCACAACAAAGATATGGAAGACAATTTTTGAAATAAAGGAAGTAGATAAGGTAGATGAACAGAGTACACACCCTCATGTGTAGGATAAAGATGAAGAATTACCTGAGGTTTAGACTATTTAAGAGTCTAATGCAAAATAGATAGCAGTAGAAGTGATGGCATCCCTGCCCCAATCACATATTCAGAAAATCTTATCTCCAAGCAAGGAAAAGGTCATAGATTCTACATAAAGTTTAGTGGGATCAAGCACTAGGATCTACATACTACTGGGAGAAACCAAACAGAGTCATAGAAGGAGACTGTGAATATTTCTATAGTTGATACTGATTCTACAGTGGGTGCATTAAAATTTAATGACCTACTTCAGGTGAACACTGAGGACAAGGATGAGGATGGAAAAGGTAAGGAAATCATTCCTTCACCTCACCCCAAGGTCAAAGTTAAAGAAAAGGAAACAATAACTGATGAATTTGACCTTGAGGAAGACATTGTGATTCCAAATTGGGATCTTTCTAGCCTGACAGTCGATCAACAGATGGATATACTATGGGAGCTATAGAAGAAAAGTAGTGCAGGAGCACCTAGGTAAGGCTAGATGGTAACCTAGGGCTCCTAGACATATTTTTTCTTGTAGTGGTCTTATCCAAGCCACTAGTGAAATAATAGGACTAGATAGGTCCTAGGGTGTGGTTATTTGGTTAGAAGACCAAACTAGATCATTTCATGTTTAGAAATCAATGGTTTGTCTAATTTGGGTAAATGTTCCAAGAATGGTGGAACCATGGATTTTATGCTTGTTAGAGTCTAGGAAAGCTAATTTGAGGTCTAATATGCATAATATTGCATTTGGATAAGTTTCCTAGTGTGTTGACCAAGTTTAAGTGCAAGAATCAAAAAGTTGTAAAAGTTGTCAATGTTGTCATTGACAACATGACAACATTTCTTACAATTATGCATCTTCGAGAATTTGGCTGTATAACTATTAGAAAATTTTGGACTTGTGCCATGGTAAACTATATAAGGCCTCCCCCGACCTATTTTTGGGTTTGGATGAAGTTTGGAAGTCAGTGTACAGACTGTGTAATTGAAAATTTGGCTATAGTTGAGCATTTTGTACACATTTAGGGTTTTAATGGATTGAACTATACACTGTGACTTGTGCATGAGGAATCTTGTGTGATTACTTGATTTTTCATGTAATTAATTAGTGTTTTTGTTCTATTTTCATTTCTTTTGTAAATACTTTTGTTTTGTGCACTCTCACTAGTCTTAACCAGGCAGTTTTTCTAAATGGGGTCATAACTCATCATTCCACCATGGAACTTGCATGGGCTCTTGGAATGGGTGATGTGACTCCTTTTACTATATGTGTGGAGAAGGTTGGGCCCTAGAAATCTTGTTTTCTAATTTTACAGTGATGCCCTAGGTGATCCAAAGATACATGGCTAGGGATCAAAGTGAATTGCAGAGGTGATATAAATGATTGAAAGCATTGGTTGCTTCAATCAGAGGATGTGGAGGGGAGGATATGTGTATGGAGAAGCCCAAAAACCAATGGGAATCTCTGGTGGTGAGTTCTTCATGGTGAAAGCTAAAACCCTGATGGTTATGCCCAGTGTGTGGTGAAACCCTTAAATATAGGCTTGAAAGTAGTAACCCACTGTATGGATAGTTTGGGAAGGCAAGAATGAGAAAAACCTTTAGGTCTTCAAAAAGGGTGTCAGGATCTGGAGTTAGTTTTTCATCTTGTTAAGAATATTTTCAACTTATACGCAAAAAGGTGCCTAATTAGGCCTAATGCTTGTAGCCCTATTTTAGTGAGTTTGGAGGAAGTTCTTAAACTCATTTAGGGTTTCATTAAAAACTAAGTTATTAGGCATTGTGTTGGATGCAATTGCCTTGTTTTGGACCTTCCTCTCCATTGGTGAATAGGGATAGCCTTATTGGATCACTTGGTGTGAAAATGCAAGAATACAATCATGGAGCATATAGACGGTTGAGTTAATTTCCTAGATGATGTTGAAAAGTTGAATAGGAGAAGGATCTAAGAGGAGAATCTTTTGGAAAGTAGGGTTAGCTAAGAACCCTAATAGGCTAGAGAAGAGGCCTATAAAGAACCTTAGGAGAAGATAGGGTTGTGATCAAGACTTGTCATTACATCAGATTGGTATCAGAGCAAGTTAAAGATTTGGGAGTTGGTGTATGTCTCTAAATACTTGTGAATTAGTAGGGGAGATTAGTATGGTGACTAATTAAAATCTAGCTAAGGAGATGGGTGAGAAAAAGGAGAAGAAAAGACTCATTGAAGAGGCCCTAGAGGAAATGAGTATAAGACTACAAGAAGTAGTTGATGCCAAAGACAAAGGAAAAGAAGGTGAAAAAAGTTACATAAGAAAAAAGATTGCTGGGGAAGATATCATCCCTGAATCAGACCCTCCTTTGAATGAGTAACCATTATTAAAAGCCATAAAAGCCCTAGGAGCAAATTCATTAGAAGGATTACCACTATTTAGTGGAAAATGGATATAGAAGCAGTGATGGAGTGGATTGAGGGGATGAAAAACCATTTAGAATGTAAAGGTGTCACAGAGGCACAAAAACTAAAATTTGCAAATTCAAAGTTTAGAGGATCAACATTGACATGGTAGAAATACCTGCAACATGAAGGGTTAGGATGGGTAAACAACATATAGCTAACTTGAAAGCCATGGTGACCAAGGTAAAGGAGAACTACCTACTAGAAGACTATGAAATTCAGCTTCATAGAAAGAGATAAGGTCTAAAGCAAAAGGGCTTGGATGTGGCCTCTTATACAGAGGAATTTAAGAAGTTGTGACTTGGGTCCAAGATTCAAGAAGAGTAACCTATCGAGGTATCAAGATACTTGGGTGGTCTAAAGTGGAAAATCAAAGAGGAGATAAATTTGTGGACTCAAAACACTGTTTAGAAGTGCCACCAATTAGCTCTAAAGGTGGAAGAGAGGAACAAGAAGGAGACTCTAATCTCAAAGGTAGAGGTAGAGGTAGAGATCAAGGGGGTCATAGAAGTGGTTATCAAGGCAGAGGTAATGAACAAAGGAACCAAGGAGAGTCCAAATTGACAAAGCATGGTAATGAACAAAGGAACCAAGGAGAGTCCAAATTGACAGAGCATGGTAATGAAACTACTCCAAGAGGGGGTTATACCAGAGGAAGAGGTACTCAAGGAGGCTCTAGTAGAGGAATGGGTTCAGGAAAAAGAAACTCATACTTTGAAAGTATGAAATGTTACAATTGTGGCCAATTGGGTCATCCTGCCTATAGGTGCCTAGATAATCCCACTTCTTCTAATAATAGCAAGAGGAGATTACATATGCTCAAGAGGACACAAAAAGTGTCAAAGAACCAGAGGTTGATCACATTGAGTCAGAGATGGGAGAAAAATTGATGTTTAGAAGAGTTCTGATTAGACAACCAGTTAAGGATGAGCCCAAGCATAGGAGAGCACTGTTTAGGATCAGATGTAAAATCCTTGGTAAAGTCTGCAAAGTGATAGTGGATTCAAGCTCCACAAAAATCATTATATCAGAGGAAATTGTCAACAAACTCAAGTTGACAAAAATACCTCATGTCAATCCTTACAAGGTGACATGGTTGAACAAGGGCCAGAGTGTGTTAGTGAATGAGAAAACTTGGGTAGAGTTTTCTATTGCGGGGTACAAGGACAAGTTACTATGTAATGTGTTTCCTATAGATGCATGTTATCTAATCCTAGGAAGGCCTTGGAAATATGACAGAGGAGCAGTGTATGATGGGAAGGAGAACTCCATATCCTTCAAGAAAGGTGACAAAACTTTCAAAATATAGTCCTTGTTGGAAGAAGATGAACCACAACCTAAGACTCCTAGTATCTTGTTGAGTAGTAGAAAGGAGTTCATAAATACCCTTAAAGATGAAGGGAGTGAAGGATATGCCATATTTCTTAAGCCCAAGGAAGAAGAGAAGACCAAATAAGAATCAGTGCCATTGGAAATCATATAGTTTCTTGAAAAGTACAAGGATATTGTCAGTGATGGGACTCCTGCAACTTTACCTCCTAGAAGAGTGATAAGTCATCAAATTGACTTTGTAGCTGGTGCATCATTTCCAAACAAGGAAACATACAAGCTCACTCTAGACCAGAGCCTAGACATGTCTAGAAAAGTGCAAGAGCTATTAGACCAAGGTCTAATCAAGAAGAGTTGTACCAGTGGTCTTAGCATCCAAGAAAGGTGGTAAATGGAGATGCTGTATTGATTCTAGAACTATTAATAGGATCACAATTAGATACATATTTCCAATTCCTAGGATAGAGGATTTGATGGACTCTCTTGGGGGGGAAAAGTATTTCACTAAGTTGGACTTGAAAAGTGGGTACCACCAGATTAGGATCAAAGAGGGGAATGAATGGAAGACAACTTTTAAGACTGTTGATGGGTTGTATGAGTGAAGATTTATGTCATTTAGCCTCTCAAATTCCCCTATCACATTCATGAGGCTCATGACTGAAGTTCTTAAGGACTTCACAGGGATATTTGTAGTAGTATATCTAGATGATATACTTATTTTTAGTAAGACAGTAGAAGAACATGTGAAGCATGTGGAGATGGTGCTTAAGAGGTTGTAAGAATAGAAGTTTTCAATCAACCTTGAGAAATGTGAGTTCTTCAAGCAAGAAATTTTGTATTTGGGATTTTTTGTATCCCAAGGGTCATTGAAGATGGACCCAAGTAAGGTGGAGGCTATTTTGAATTGGCCCACACCAACCACAAGGATAAAAGTCAGGATATTTCATGGGTTAGCTCAATTTTAAAGACATTTTATAAGGGATTTCAGTGGTATTTGTGCTCTAATGCTAGAGACCATTAAGGGTGGTTTAAAGACTAAGTTCAGGTGGACTTTTGGAGCAGAGAAAGAATTTGAAATGTTTCAGAAGCAAGTAGAAACACAACCTATCATTAGACTCCCTAGTTTTGATCAAATTTTTACTTTGGAGTGTGATGCAAGTGGAATGGCAGTACGGGGTGTGTTAAGCCAAGAAGGTAGGCCAATAGCCTTCTTCAATGAAAAGATAAATGAAGGCAAGAAGAAATATTCTTCTTATGATTTGGAACTATATGTTTTGGTTTAGTCTCTTAGGAAGTGGAGACATTACTTGTTACCCAAAGAATTTGTGGTGTTTACTGATAACTATACCTTGAGCTATATAAGCACCCATGAGAAGCTCAGTAATAGATATTTGAAGAGGATGGAATACCTTCAAGAATTCACATTCACAATAAATCACAAGAAGGGACAATTGAACAAGGTTGTAGATGCCTTAAGCATGAGGTTTCTAACCATTTAGGAAGTTCAGTTGAAGAGCATTAGGATAGAGAGTTTTGAATACCTCTATAGAGTATATTAAGACTTTGGTGAAGCCTATAGGGTATGCTCTAATTTTTAGAATCACTTTCATAGTCAATTTTTTGATTTTACCTTGAAAAGTGGATATTGTTTAAGGGGAACCAATTGTGTGTCCCTAAGGGTTCAATGAGAGAAAATCCCATTCAGGAAAAGCATAATGGAAGCTTGAGTGGACATTTTAGTGTGAAAAAAACATTAGAGTTAGTTCAAAGGTTTTACCATTGGCCAAAGATGGTGAGAGATGTAACCAAGTATGTTGAACAGTTTGTAGTGTGCATGAAATAAAAAGGAGGAGCTATCAATGCAAGTTTTTATCAACCT
The DNA here is from genome assembly GCA_018584345.1 of Thuja plicata. Taxonomy (NCBI): domain Eukaryota; kingdom Viridiplantae; phylum Streptophyta; class Pinopsida; order Cupressales; family Cupressaceae; genus Thuja; species Thuja plicata. The sequence continues at coordinate 595,339 of MU224064.1, forward strand.
TTTCCAATCCCTAACAAACCATGGGAGTGTGTTAGCATGGATTTCATTGTAGGGTTACCTAAGACAAAGCATGGCCATGACAGTATTTATGTTTTCGTAGAGAGATTTAGAAAGATGGGTTATTTTATACCTTGTAGGACTACACATGATGATAGTAACATTGCACACTTGTTCTTTAAGGAGATTGTAAGAATCAATGGACTACCCCTAAGTATTGTATCAAAAAGGGATGTTACGTTCATGAGCCATTTTTGGAAAACACTGTGGAGTAGATTGGGTACCAAATTGTCATTTGGTTCAGCTTACCATCCTCAGACTGATGGCCAAACTAAGGTGGTTAACAGAGTGTTAGGTAACTTATTAAGGTTCCTAACCAAGGAGTATGGGAATACATGGGATGTGTTTATTCCCCAAGTAGAGTATGAATACAATGACAATGTTAATAGAACAACAGGTAGACGCTCATTTGAATTTTTCTATGGGATGCACCCAAGGGGTGTATGTGAGCATAGAGATCATGGAGCCATGGAGTATAGAAGTGGTCATGCTATGAAGACTTCACTCAAACCATGAAGGAGATCCAAGAGCAGGTGAAGAAGACTATACTGGAGTCCACCCAAAAGTTGAAGGCCAAAGTAGATGAGAAGAGAAAAGATGTTCAATTTGAGCTAGGGATTATGTTATGGTACATCTAAATAAGTCTAGGTTGCAGAAGGGGATGCCTACAAAACTATAGATGAAGAGAGTGGGACCCTGAAAGATCTTAGCCAAGTATGAGGCTAATGCCTATAAGGTGGATCTACCTACTAAATTGAGCATTTGACTTGTCTTCAATGTGGTAGAATTGATAAAGTTTAAAGAACCTTTGACTAAGATAGATGTGAATAGAGAAGAGGTTGGCAAGGATGTAGAACCAGAGGCTTTACCTCCCAAGATGCAAATAGAAGTAGATAAGGTGTTGAATTCAAGGGTCAAGAAGACTACAAGACATAAGGTGTACAAGGAACACCTCATCAAGTGGAAGCACAAACCAGAATCAGAGGAAAAATGGGTTTCAAGTACACATTTCAAGAAGATGAGCATTCCTGAAGACATTTTGTCCATGGGAGTGACATAACTTTCCTTTGTGGGGAGTATGGTGCAGGAGCACCTAGGTAAGGCTAGATGGTAACCTAGGGCTCCTAGACATATTTTTTCTTGTAGTGGTCTTATCCAAGCCACTAGCAAAATAATAGGACTAGATAGGTCCTAGGGTGTGTTGATTTGGTTAGAAGACCAAACTAGATCATTTCATGTTTAGAAAGAAATGGTTGGTCTAATTTGGGTAAATGTTCCAAGAATGATGAAACCATGAATTTTATTCTTTTTAGAGTCTAGGAGAGATAATTTGAGGTATAATAGGAATAATAGTGCATTTGGATAAGTTTCATAGTGTGTTGACCAAGTTTGAGTGCAGGAATCAAAAAGTTGTAAAAGTTGTCAATGTTGTCATTGACAACATTTCTTGCAATTATGCATCTTTGAGAATTTGATTGTATAACTATCGAAAATAGTTGGATTTGTGAAATGGTCAACTATATAAGACCTTCCCCAACCTATGTGTGGGGTTGGATGAAGTTTGGAAGTCAATGTACGGACTGTGTAATTGAAAATTTGGCTACAGTTGAGCATTTTGTACACATTTAGGGTTTTAATGGATTGAAATCTGCACCATGACTTGTGCATGAGGAAGCTTGTGTAATTAATTGGTTCTGAAAGTGATTAATTAGTGTGTTTTTTCTTATTTCATTTCTTTTGTAAATACTTTTTTTTGTGCACTATCGTCGGTCTGAACCAGGCAATTTTTGTAAATGGGGTCATAACTCATCATTCTATTGTGGAACTTGTACGGGCTCTTGCAATGGGTGAGGTGACTCCTTGTGCTATATGTGTAGAGAATTTTGGACCCTGGAGAGATTTTTTTCTAATTTTACAGTGATGCCCTAGGCGAGCCAAAGATGCATGGCTAGGGATCATCACAGTGAATTGCAGAAGTGATATAAGTGATTGAAAGCATTGGTTGCTTCAATTAGAGGATTTGGAGGGGAGGATATGTGTATGGAGAAGCTAAAAAACTAAGAGGAAGATCTGGTGGTGAGTTATTCATGGTGAAAACTAAAACCCTGATGGTTATGCCCAGTGTGTGGTGAAACCCTTAAATATAGACTTGAAAGTGGTAACCCACTATACAGATAGTTTGGGAAGGAAAGACCTAGAAAATACTTTAGGTCTTCAAAAAGGGTGTCAGGATCTGGAGTTATTTTTTCATCTTGTTAAGAATATTTTCAAGTTATATGCAAAAAGGTGCCTAAGTAGGCCTAATGCTTGTAGCCCTATTTTAGTGAGTTTGGAGCAAGTGCTTGAAATTGTTTAGGGTTTCATTGAAAAATAAGTTGTTAGGCATTGTGTTGGATGAAATTGTATTTTTTTGGCCCTTCCTCTCCATTGGTGAACAAGGATAGCCTTATTGGATCACTTAGTGTGAAAATACAATAATACAATCATGGAGCATATAGATGGTTGAGTTGATTTCCTAGATGATGTTGACAAGTTGAATAGCAGAAGGATCTGAGAGAAGAATCCTTAGGAAAGTAGTGTTAGCTAAGAACCCTAATAGGCTAGAGAAGAGTCCTATAGATAACCCTAGGAGAAGATAGGGTTGTGTGCAAGACTTGTCATTACATCAAAAAGAGAAAAATAACATAAGCTCCGAGCTGAGAAGAAAAGTAACAGTGTTAGAGGACATCAAAGGTATATTCCTTAATTCACTAGAGATAGAAGTCAATGAGGAAGAATCCATAATGGACCAACTTGTTGAAATAGTTCACAAGTTTAATCATGATCATAGTGGATAGGAGAAATTACTGCAGAAGGTAGAAAGAAAATTTGAGAATAAGGTTCTAGAGAATGTTGCACGAAAGATTGCAATAGATCAAGTAAAGCTTACAAATATCATTAGCTCTCTAGAAACCACTATGAACAATGGTGTGGCATTATTTGTAAAGATGAGTGAAACCTCTAGCTTTACCATGGAAATAAAGAACAAGATGACAAAGGTTGACAATGATTTGAAGGCAAGTGCAAGCCAGTTGACACTTAATCCAAGTTCAAGTTCAACACATTTTGTAAAGATCAAGTATCTGACTGATCTGCAAGAAGAGCTACTAAGGGAAGAAGCAAGAAAAAGGGAATCCCTAATAGATATACAGAACCAACTCCTTCCTCATATGGATTTCATGCAGAAACATATTGCTCATGTAAAGACACTCATCCATGATAACAACTTTTTAGTTGCAGAGCTTATGATGGAGTTGTCTACAGAAATTAAGATTGAGTTGCACATCCTGAAGGTGTTGCAAGACAATTGGGACAAGACTTTGTCTCAAATTTTGAAGATACATTGTGATTTCCTTTCATATTTTGGAATTACCTTGTAGATATACTTTTTGGCATTTGTGTCAAAAACAAGGCGGAAAGTTAGAAATTGTATATAAGGGGGAAAGATAGAATTTGTATATATATGAGGAAATACATGTACAGAGAAGAAGATATATATATATATATATATATATATATATATATATATATATAGCAGAGTTAAAAAATATTTTTGAAAAATAAAAAAATAGATTCAGTTGTAACCGAGTTGCAAAGCAGTTGTCAAAATAGAACAAGTACCTAAGCACATGGTAAGGGGGAGTTTTGACTCAGCAGTTTGATCAAAATTTTGGTATGATAAGTTTTTTTGTCACTAATGCAAAAGGGGGAGATTGTAGACCTTATGGAAAGACATGTCAATTAGAGCCAAAACACTTAATAATTTATATGGATACAGTTTTGACTGAGCCATCAACTTGAAGTGTAACTCGAGTAGTTGCAGTGTCAACCGAGCAATTAGTTCAAAACAGTATCACCTGAGTCACCAGTGTTACCCGAGGTGCATACCAGCTCTAAGTGATCAATGTGACCCGAGCACCCAGTGTCACCCGAGTGCTAGATTTTCCAATTCACTGTGTTTCCCAAGTGTCAGTATATCACCCGAGTGGATTACTGGACCTGAGTATCAACATTGGGCTGACTTAGCACATATTGTTTTGATACTAATTAAATATGATTGGTAGCTGACTTGTGTAAGTAATTGATTTGGATAGATATATATATATGTAAGGTACTTTTTTTATCCAAATGAAGTAATAAGGAATAGAAGAAGTAAGAGTATGGGTATGCGAATATGAATTGGCAGATTGATTAGAAGACTACAACAGTATAAAGGAACATCAGAGACTCATCTATCACATTCAGGTGATCAGTATTATTTCAAAGGATCTTATTCAACAAATCATAGTTGTGTAGAATATCATTCAAAAGGTAGACCTAACAGTCTTTATTGCTCCTAATAGGGAAGGCCATCAAAAGTGGTCAATTGTAATCTTTAACTGGCTAAATTTATTATTTCAGTACTAAATCTTGTGGGTACCATCCCCACCCCATTTTTACTTTCTATTTGGAAGGTTTTTGGGTAACCAAATATTGTGTCAAGTGTTATGAATGTTTATTTATTTTATGTTCCATGCATGCAATAAGATTAGACAATCCAAGAAAGGATAAAAGAGTAAAGTTTTATTGGTTCCTGATTCACCCCCCCCCCCTCTCAGTCACCTAGTCTCAATATATTTCCAACAATACACACACAAATATATATATATATATATATAATCATATTTTTTCATTAGTATACAAAGGAAACAGTCTTTGAACCATCGGTAACATGATCACTGAAGGATAGGTTTATAGTGCAACCCGACACAACAGTTCCATAGAGGTCATCGAAAATGTTAAGTGTAAGAGAACATTGAAACCAATCTTCACCGACATAAAAGTTTACAAAGGAACTTGAAAGACAAGTTTACAGTGAACACTGATAGTCAGTGTACAGAGCAACCCAAGAAGAATAATGTCTACAAAGACATCACCGAGGAAAGACTACAGAGAAACTAGTGCACAAGTCTACCGAGAGACAACTTTAATTATGATAAATGTGGATCTGAGTTACACGTCAGGTAAAACACTTGAGTTTTATATTTAGCTTTAATGTGTATCTTTAAAACCATTTCTTGAGGGACAAGTAAAGAAAATGTAATTGTTTTAATCAGTCTAACTGATTGAAAACATGAAAACTAGGAGATCAAGGTCAAGCTGTAAACCTTTGATCATAGAGTTATCATTGTAAAGCGTGAAACCTACTTAGGTCAATTCATTATATAAATAGACGTGTAATCAATCAGAATAAGACAATGTGATGATGATTGTAGCCGCATCATACATCTATGGATTAGATACAAAGTTTTATGCAGAAGAACAACAAAAGATGAAATCAGTTATAAAGAACAAGATTCAAGGCTACTAAGAAGAATAAAGGTATTAATCAATCACTATAAGTGATACATCATAATGTAAAATTTAAAGGATTTTTACTCAGCAATTCAGGATTGCATTTTATCAAGTCAACAAGTATTTTTTACTACATTTTAACAAGTGTATAAAATAGAATAAATCATTTAAGAAGGTGGATTTAACAGTCCTTATGTAAATCTATTAACCGAGTGCACACTAAACATTGTTGCTAAATCTCTTAACAGAGTAGACCTAAGCAGTCTAAATGTTACTCCTAATAGGGTAATATCATCACAAGTGATCAAACTTGTAGCCTTAATCAACACCTTCCATTCTGCAGATAGTGAAGCTTTGTTGGTTTTATCCCCACCATAGTTTTTACCTTCTAACACGGGTTTTCTGCGTTACCAATTCTTGTGTCATGTGTCATTACATTTCATGAATGTTTACATGCAAATTAAGTTTATGATTTTATATTACATGCATAATTATAGAATAGCATCAATGGTCAGTAATACAAAGAATTGATTACTAAAGGATTAAAGGTTAATTAATAAAAAAAATTAAGGGTACTGATTCACCCCTCCCCTCTCAGTACACACTATTCCATTATTCCAACAATTGGTATCAAAGCTAGATCTCTTATTTGAAAAAGTTTAAATACTTAAGAGAAAAGGTCATACAATGGAAAGGTATAAGCTAGACAAGAATATTGAGAATCAAAAGTTGCAGATATCAATCTTCTATGAGAAATACAAAGAACCAAGAATCAAGATGAGAGAACTACTAGATGAAAGAAAGTTTATGGCATCATGCCTAAATGAAAAAGACTATCATGAAGAAGAGATACCTAATTTGTTTGAGTCATCACAATCTACATCTAGCAATACATCAGACACATCATAAGGAAGCATTACAAGTCTTAATGAAATCAATCAACATCTGACTAAACAAGTGAAATCACTGCAGATCAGACAAGAGACATAGCTGGTAAGAATGATTAATGTTATGAATGATGCTAGACAAACTGAACAAGATGAAAAAGCTAAAAAGCACAAATTTCCTACAACTATTGATGAGATTGTTGCATCAATCATCAATTCAGGTAGAATATCAGATCCTAAGATTAGACATTGGCTAACTCTAAAACCCGAGGATCAGAATTAGATAGAAGAAGCCATCATCAAGACAATGTGTATATTCAAGTATGTACCTATGCAGTTCAATAAGATAATTCCAAAAGAACTTGATGAAAAGCTATCAACAAGGTGGACATATGCACTAAATTAGATAAGGGAAAGATCCCTAGTAACAATTATGCCACCCGAGTCAAAGATGGAGGAAATATATGAAATGATGAAGTAGCATTCAAAGAAGTTATCAGCTGAATTGAGAGACTACAAGGTACTAGAGGGAATATTAATAGAGCTTGACAAAGAAAGCGATAAAGCTTGGAGAGAAATACTTAATCCACCTAAGGAGGATACAATCCCTAAGAAGGTATTAGCTATTATCGACACCCCTCACAATGAAGAGAAGGAGGATACACCGAGCCCTGAACATATCTTTATAAATGACACTGCAGATGTCAATCCAATTGAATTAAAGACTCTGGAAAGTAAGTCAATGGATGACATACCTCAAATTCTACAATCATTAAAAGATACAAAAGATGAAACAATCAAGGATACAACTATCATAGATATCACTGGAAGTGATCCTGCTGATGAGGTAAAGATAGATGAAGATGTCAATGTTACCATCAAGAAAACTAAGGAATAGGAAACAACAATGGATGTTGTAAAGGTTAATATACTAGGACAAATGTCATTATTGATACAAGCTATCAATATCATCTCACAAGAAAAGAAGAAGTCACCCAACCATGATGCAAGCATACCTGAGGATAAGGATGAAGAGGAGCAGAAAAGCACAAATGATGAATAGAAAGTAACAAATGGAGAGCATAAATATGCAAGTGAAGAAAAAGGTGATGCCACTCCAAAGGATACCAAAGGAGAAGATGCAGATAAATCTAAGGTTGATATGGAGACGTCCACTACCAACCGACAGGTAAATACCGAGTAGAAGGTAAAAGACACCACCCCCAAAGCCTTCACCAAGTATATCAGACCAAGAAAAATATATTTCTATGGTACTACATACAACTACATCCACCACAATTGCAAAGAAAAAGAAGAAGAAGAGAAAAGCTCTAGTTACATTGGATGAAATCATTGACATACCAGACAGTGATCTTAGGACATTGGATCCAGAGTCACTGACAAAGTATGGTGAATTGTGTAAAAGGAAAGCCATGAAAGATAATTCAAAAAGGAGCACAAGGACACATAGGTACTAGAAACTACAAATAAATAATATTGCATATTGTACCTGATGCTGACATTGATCAAAATGCACCTATTCTTGATCAATTAGTAGTTCTTACCGACGCCATCACATCACAGAATGTAGATGTAGAGAAGGTAATAAAAGAACGTGTAGAGAAGAAGTACCAATACAAGCTAATAGAGAAAATCAGCCAAGAAGTGGCAGAGAACAAGGTAAAGCTATCTGAACTAGTCAATACATTGGAACCAATTATTTCAGAAGTTATAACCTTAGTTCAAAAGTTATGCACCATAGAGAAATTCACTAAAGAGAATAGTGAAAAGATTGCAAAGATAGATGCAGATCTTAATGCTAGTGCACTAGATCTCACAACCAATGAAAATGAAATCAAGTTGCATTATGACAAGATAATAGAAGAAAAAATGTTGAGATTTGACATTCAAGAGGCAGAATCCAAATTCAGAGATGAGGCAACCAAGCTCCAGGCTCTACTACTACCAAATCTTACATTACTGCAACAACACATGACTTCAGAAAGATCATTGATTACCACCCCAGAGATGTCTGTAATAGAGAGCTTATATGATATGCATGCAAGAATCACCTTGGAAATCATGACCCTTAAGAACCTCAAAGAATAATGGGAGAATCAAATGGAGGACATTCAAAAATCTCATTCCCACATTTTTGACAAATTGTAAGTATTACACCTTTGTCATTATTATAAAAAGGGGGAATTGACATGATAAAAGGGGAAATGATTTGGTGTGATAAGGTGAAAGAGGGAAATGATGAAAGGGGGAAATATTGCATAAAGGCAAGTGTATATACATGTACATATATTGTACCAAGGCATGCACATAGGGGGAGTCATATTGACAAGGTAAACACATGGTGTATATACTAAACATTTTTATTTTTGCACATATCAGTTTTTTATACTAATGTCAAAGGGGGAGATTGATGATCATATTTTTTCATTAGTATACAAAGGAAATAGTTTTTGAGCCATTGGTAACGTGATCACTGAAAGACAGATTTATAGTGCAACCCAACATAATAGTTCCATAGAGGTCACCAAAAATGTTAAGTGCAAGAGAACACTGAAACCGGTCTTCACTGACAGACAAGTTCACAAAGGATCTCGAAAGACAAGTTCACAGTGAACACTGATAGTCAATCTACAAAGAAACCGAAGAAGTATAATGTCTAAAAAGACATCACCGAGGAAAGTCTACAGAGCAACCTGAGCACTAGTCTACTAAGAGACAACTTTAATTCCAAGAAATGTGGATCTAATTTACATGTCAGATAAAACACTTGAGTTTTATATTTATCTTTAATGCTTATCTTTAAAACCATTTCTTGAGGGAAAAGTAAAGAAAATGTAATTGTTTTAATTAGTCTAACTGATGGAAAACATGCAAAGTAGGAGATCAAGGTCAAGTTGTAAACCTTTGATCATAGAGTTATCATTGTAAATCGTGAAACCTATTTAGGTCAATTCATTGTATAAATAGATGTGTAATCAATCAGAAAAAGATGATGTGATGATGATTGTAGCCATGGCATACATCTATGGATTAGATATAGAATTTCATGCAGAAGGACAAAAAAAAATGAAATCAGTTATAAAGAACAAGATTCAAGGCTATCGAGCAGAATAGAGGTATTAATCAATCACTATAGGTGATACATCATATTGTAAACTTTAAAGGATCTGTACATAGCAATTCAGGATTGCATTTTATTAGGTCAACAAGTATTTTTGACTGCATTCTAACAAGTGTAGAAAATAGAACAAATCCTTTAAGAAGTGGATTTAACAATCCTTATGTATCTCTTAACTGAGTGCACACTAAACAGTGTTTCTAAATCCCCTAACAGAGTAGACCTAACCAGTCTAAATATGTGTGTGTACACACACACACACACACACACACATATATATATATATGATCATGTTTTGTCATTAGTATACAAAGGAAACAATTTTTGAACCGTTGGTAACATGATCACCGAAAGACAAGTTTATAGTGCGACCCGACACAGCAATTCCATAAAGGTCACCAAAATGTTAAGTGCAAGAGAATACCGAAACTAGTCTAAATATGTGTGTGTGTGTTACACACACACACACATATCTGTGTGTGTCTATAAATATGTATGTATGTATATATATGTATGTGCGTGTATATATGTATGTGGATTTAACAATCCTTATGTGTGTATGTATATGTATGTGTACACACACACACATATATATATGTGTGTGTGTGTGTGTGTGTGTGTGTGTGTGTGTTTCAGTGTGTGTGTGTGTTTGTGTGTGTGTGTGTGTGTGTAGACACACACACACACACACACACACACATACTATAATCACCCAAAAATAGTTTAGCAAACCCATAGCCCCTTTTCTCAAATATTTGGTCTTAATAAATCCTAAATCTAAGATATTATTGCTAGACTCTAAATTATTGAGCATTTAATCAAACTTGATTATATAATTTTAATCCTAACTTGTTGAATCAAAAAATCAAACATCAAAGCATAAACCCAAAAAGCATAGAACATTGGGATAAAATAAAAAAGTCCTAAGCCCTAAAAAGTGAACCCATTCACACATGGGTGTGCACTCAAAAATCAAATAAAACAAATAAAAGGGAGAAAATACCAAATTTGTCTTATTCTCCTCAAAGTTGACCAATCAAAATCACTTTTTCATCTCACATGGATTGAGAGGAATTGCGTCTCCACCATTGATCAAATTTTTTTGCCTCTTAATCTCAACCACTCAGCCCTTGGAATCTCTTATAAAAGGGATAACTCCCTTTTCTTATTAATAACAAGAAGATTTGGAGTAAATTTATTATGCTATTTTCACTCTAGAGTTTACTAAGAGCATTCATAGTCATTTGATTTCATTAGTAGTTTCTTGCATTTCTTGCATTGTTAGCTTCATTTCTTAGCTTAGATGGCATTCTGGTCTCTTTCATGGCTTAATATAGATGCATTGTTCTTCTCATTTGATATCTTATTCTTGCATCTTAGTTCTATTTCTTGTAATGTCATACATTTAGTTTGCTAGTTCATGCATTTTCATTTTCAAGTTTTCAAGGGAAAAATATGCAAGTCTATGCATCTTGCTCAATCATTTTGCATTGAATCTTCCATTTTGGAGTAGTCAAGTCACCGATTTCTCTATATCCAATCTGATGGACAACTATGAGAATCATACTTGCTTCGACTAGGAAGCAATAGGTCAGTTTCAAGGGTTTTTTGTTTAGTTCTTTGAATCTCATGGTTTTCTAACCCATTGATATAATGATTTATTGAAGTGTTTGGTTGCAGATTTTGATCACACATTTTTGGTGCCCACCGTAGGGCAAAAATTTGTGTTTTTGCTCCATTTTCATGATTTCTTACATATTTTTGATGAAACTACACTTTCTGCCATACTGTTCTCTGTTCTCTGTCGTACGACAAATTGCATATTGGTACTTTGTCATCTGAAAACAAGTATATTGTCGTATGAGCTTTCATTTCCTACCTTTTGTCATATCAGAGCATTAGATTTTTCATATGAGGTTTTTTGAGACTATTTTATCGTATGACAGCTGATGTATTTTTGTACGAGCTTTGATGATAGTCTGTGTTTTGTCCTTTATTGTTTGGAAAACAACAAGCATTTTTAGGGTTTCTCTTGAGCTAATTTTTGCTTTCTGATATTTTGCATGTCTTCTATGGTCTTTTTACTATCTATTTTTGCAGCTTAACTAGGACTTTGCAAAACATTTTTGAGGAAGACTTGCTTGGCAAAGTCACATTTGCACACTATTTGGATAAAAACTACTGACGGTTTGTGTTTGTAGGATGCTTGCCAAAGGAAATATTGAGATTACTAATAGTTGTACTTGTAGGTTGCCTTGAAATTATATCGACCAAACAAAATGTGTGTCTTCTTAGTGATTTTCTAGGCACCTAGATTAATTAGGAGTGTTGTTTGTCTTAGTGAGATTAGACATTAGGGGAGTATGCTCTTCTCTTTTTGAGAATAAAAAACCCAAACATGTTTGATTGAACTTGAGCAAGTAACACTTTTATTTTGGGTAAATGAACATGTGTTTGATGTGTTTGGGAGAAAATGATATTGGATAGGAGAGTATGCTCTTTTCTCCTTGTGGGAAATTCAGAATATTAGACTCCTTTTTGTCACCAATCCATTTACTTTATTGCATTTAACTTTAGAGGGTCTTCCAAGGGATCAATCTCTTGGGAATGACCTAAGTGGGGAGCAAGTGGACCTAGCTACTTCCACCCCACTATAATCAAATGCTTCCTTCAATCCAAAGAGAGGGAAGACATGGCCATTTCTATCTCTAATGATTTCTCACTTGTAGGGCCTCGATGCCCCAATCTTGCTAAGCAAGAGCTAAATTTTTTTGAGTTCTTGTAGGGCCATTCTTGGTCTCAACCTTGTTTACAAGACTACAAGGGAGCTACATCCAACTTGTGTAGGGACGAGAGGTTTGAATATTATGTGCAATAGTATACATTTTGGGTGCTTGTAGGGCTATATGCCTTAATTTTTCTTGAAAAACTACAAGGGGTAGTCATGAACGGATGAACTTACTAGACACCCTTTAGATAGAGGCTAACCGATCTACCTGAAAAAGTATCATAATCTTTGTGCAAGGATTGATCCAAGTGGACTTTACCTGAGTCACCCCAAGATTTTATACCTAGCATATGTATTCCCAAGGACGTTTAAAACATGAATGTGGCATGGGGGAGCTTATGCAATTTGAGAATTGAGTCTCTTTTCAAAACCCACAACGTGCCTAGTCCTGACAAAAGCCAATATCACTTTGTGTGAGGAAAAGGAATATCAAGCGTGGGAAAATATTGTGATACTAAGTCAAATTGACTATAGGGTAGAGAGTCTTTGGTTCTTCACACTTTGTGTTTTATGTGCTTGTACACCTTGAAACTTGAAGTATCCTTCAAACAAGAACACTTTGACAGTCCAAAATAGTACACGTCAAGATTTTCACCTCAAACATTAGACAACATTGTTTGAAATCTCTTACACACAAGTGGTAAACTATTATAGAGTCTTTTGTCATTTCATTCCATAGCATTTTTCGTATGACAACACATCTAGAGGGAAGAAACTCATATGAGGACTCCTATATTGTCATATGAGAACTCCTATATTGTCGTATGAGACCTGATTTGAAACTAGTCAAACATTAAGATCATTTTCATTTGGTCACATTCTTGTAGCAGTAGCTATCATACCTTGTCATGATCTTTTTAGCTTTTGAATCTGGTAGTTAGGTTTGTCATTGTCTTTTGTCCTAGCTTCTTGCAACTCTCTCAATCATATTGAATCTTTTCTCTTGGTTCTTTATCAACTTTATCACAAGTGCCATCGAAGTAGTTATTCAGACCTCAAATGCATGATACCTTGTACAAGCTCAACAACCAAATCTCTATTTCTTCATCAAACACATCTTCAAAGCTTTGACATTGACTTGACAACTTGAATCTCTAGAGACGTTAGTCACATATTTTCGTACATGGTCCAAATGAGAAGTCAAAAATTTGATCTCGATTCCTAGGGAAAATCTATAGACAACATTTCTCAAGACCTACCCTCTTGTCAGAAACACAAGATGAGATCTCACACAAGGACACTTCAAATCCACAATCAACAATACCATTGTTTGACTCTTCAAATTTGGTTGCACACAACACCTCAAACATGTCAGCTTATGATTGGGGGTCCCAACATGACCACCAGAGTCAACATACCAGTGCTTTTTCTTCCATAGAGGAGCCCAGTTCCGAAGATATGAGGAAGTGTCAACAAGATAAACATTTTCAAAAGATGATGCAAGCCATCATGCAATTGGACAAGGACAAATATTTTATGCATCTAGCATCAACAGGTGTTAATCTTCCACCTGATTTTGACATTGAGGAACTCATACAACAGGAAGAGGAGTCACCTATCACTATTCTCAACCAACAATTTCTAGACATGAGATTTGAGTTAAGGGAACTCAAGAAAGCGAAGGAAAAACCACCTAGCAAGTATTTATTGGAATCCATGTGTTCATTCTCTTTTGCTAAGAATTTGTACATGCCACCTTTTCCCCCAAAGGTTGGAATTCATAAATACAATAGATACAATGGGGAAGGTGACCCTCAAGACCATGTGAGAGAATTTTGTGCTCTTAGTTTGGATTTTATGCATGATAAAACATATTTGATGCAACTATTCCCACAAAGACTTAGTGGCCAAGCCTTGGATTGGTTCACAAAACTCACACCTGGCATACAAACATTTAAGGAGATGGTACAAAGTTTTATCCATCACTACTCTTACAACATCTTACACACGGTTACTATGCTCAAATGCTCAACCTTTACAACACCAAGCAACATACGGAAGAACCTTTTGTTAAATTTATCCAAAGGTGGAGGAAGATATTCACAAGATACCCTAGACAAATACCACAGCCAGAAAATATTAACATCTTCATCAACAATCTAGTTCCTAAGATGAATTACATAGCACAAATGCAAAAGCACACCTCTTTCAGTGACTTGGCTGATAGTGCTATGAGAATCAAGGATGTTCTCGTCAGAAAAGGGGATCTTACTTTGAATAAAGACATCAAATCTTCAAAAAAAATAAGGACAAGGACAAGAGGTAATACTGAAATAAGAACCGCAACGTGGTTAACGATGGTGTTGTTGACTCACATGAGATTAAACTCAATGAGCCAATATTTAATCTCACTACTAGCATACAGGGTGCCAGGAAAAGTTTGGTTACTCCCAACACTTCTAAAAACACTGAGGATGCTCGGAAAGATAAAGCACCATGGATCCCCTGACCCAAGAGAAATTTCACTCCTCTTGGAGAACCTTTGGAAGATGCACTAAAAACATTGGTCGCCAACAAGATCATCACAATTCCCAACTCAAAACCATGGGAACCTGAGGTAAATCCCAAATGGTGGAATGATGATCACTACTGCGAGTTTCATAAAAATAAAGTACACTTGACAAAAAAGTATGAAACTAAAGCATTTGATACAAGATCTAATTGATAACAAAACTATCACGGTTGGTACTCATGGCTCAAATGATGATCATAAGGATTCCAAGAAACCTTTGAAATATTATGAGAAAGGATAATCCTCACAAACTCTGGGAGCTATAGTAAATCATACATATGCCAACACTAACAACGTGATACACATGCTTGAACCCTCTAACTGACTTGTCAATGTCATTATCATGAAGGATAAGGAACCTGATTCTGCTAATGTGGTTACTAGAGGTCAATCCAAGGTCACTCTTAGAGGAGTCACATCTGTATCTAAAAAATAGTTTCACAGAAAGACAAACCCTCATCATCAAAGTAGGTTACTGCAAGCTACAACTTGATCGATCAATTACAGCGAACTCCTACTCAAATCTCTATATTATATTTGCTCAAATTATCACCTTCGCATAAAGAAGTCCTTGAGACTGCGCTTTTTGAAACTAATGTTCCTAAGGACCTTGATGTTGGTCGATTCCATACCATGGTTAATCATTTGACCTCTCCTCACTATCTATCCTTTTCAGAAGAGGATGAAAAAGCTCTTAGTCACCCACACAATCAGCCTTTACACATAGAGGTTTTTATTCACAAACATTGGGTTAGGCACATTTTGATAGACAGAGGCCCTGGGTTAAATATTTGTTCTCTCAAGCTAGTCACAACACTGGGGTTTTTTTAACATACCATTGATCCTCAAAGGAAGATCACTATTAAGGAATATGACAAGGAATAATGATCATCCAAAGGACTCATGGTACTCCCCATCAAGGTAGGTCCTATTGAAATAAATATCACTTGCCAAGTGATTGATTTTCCTCTCGCTTAAAATATATTGCTATGGAGACCATGGATTCACGATATGTAGGCGGTCCCCTCCACATATCACCAATGTGTAAAATTTACCTACAATGAGGTGGAAGTGTCTATTCCATCTTACAACACCTACTCCTATAACACTTTGAAGCAAGCTGACAACATGGTTCCACACAATAAGGAGGCATTGCAAAATTCTAAAGTAATTCAAAAGGCACTAATGCAAATATTTGAGGCAAAACTTAAGATTAACAACACAAGCATGGGAGAATTGTAGACCTTATGGAAAGACATATTGTCAATTAGTGTCAAAACACTTAGTCATTCAGTGTTACCCAAGTATACAGAGTTACCAGAGTATATATTGTCACCCGAGTGTTCAGCATCACCCGAGTGTTCAGTATCGCCTGAGTGACAGTTTATCACCCGAGTAGTCTTTTGGACCCAAGTGACAGTTTGAAGCTGAATTTTCATATATTGTTAAATATATATTTGTTTATTGCAAGCCGAAATACAAAGTTATATATTGGATAAAGATATATATGTAAGATAGTTTGTTTATCCAATATGTAGAATGAGAATGTATGAATGTATGTAGTATGAATGTATAATCAGAAGATGGATATGATTATGCGAATGGCAGTTTGAGTTAAGTGAAGAAGTGTTTAGGACAACAGAGACTTATCTATCAAATTCAGGTGATCAGTTATATTTCAAAGGATCTTATTTAGCAATCACATTTGCATAGACTAGATCATCAACTGGTTCATTCTCATAGGCGGATCAGCAAAATCCTTTAACAAGGTGGACCTAACAGTCCTTTCTTTAAATCTCTTAACATATTTGCATTACTTATTGTATTGTACAAAATCCTTTAACAAGGTGGACCTAACAGTCCTTTCTATGCTTCTAACATGGCAGACCATCAGAATTGGTCATTGCAAGATTTAACAGACTAAATTTATACTGCAGTACTAAATCTTGTGGGTATCATTCCCACCCTAGTTTTACTTTCTTTTGGAAGGTTTCTGGGTAACCAAATATTGTGTTATGCGTTGTATCTGATTCTTTACTTTCAATTTATATGCATGCAAACAAATAAGCTAATCTAATTGTGGATTAAAAGGATTAAGTTTTTTTGGTTCCTAATTCACACCCCCCCCCCCTCTTAGTTATTGGGCACATCATATAATTCCAACAATTTGTATCAGAGTAGTAGTTCTCTTATCAGAAGTTTAATAGCTTGAGAAAAGATAAGAGGATATGGAAGCATACAAACTAGAGAAAGGCATTGAGAATGAAAAGATAGATCTTAAAGTGGCCATGGATCAGATCATAAAAATTAAGGGGCAACTCTCTCTTTCCCTAAAGTGAAGAAAAGAATTAGCAGTGCATATGAATGACAAGAACTATATAGAAGAAATAATTGAATAACTTTGGAAAGATAGAAGCTCAGAAGAAGATGATGTAGCCATTGAAGACTTGCTTGCAAAGAATATCAATTTACATGAAGAAGTCAGAAAGTTGATAAGAGAACAGGAAGTTCACTCAATCATAATGTGTGAAGTCATGGAACTAAAGAACAAAGCAGAAGATGACAAAAATATAGCACAAGAAGATAAAAGACTTCTGAGTACAAGATTAGAAGAAAAAGAAAATGAAATCCAACACTTATCACTTCAAGAAGCTGATTTGGTAAGTCAACTCAATAATGCAACACAAGAAGTTGTCAACCTAAGGATAGAAAATGAAAGACTACAGAATGATCTCAATTCAGAAAAGCAAACAAATGAAAGTATGGTGAATTCACAAACTAGCATGGATTAGGAAACAAAACTAAGAAATCATGGACAAACTAGATTAGGATATACTGAACAAGGTGAATCCTCACAAAAATGAGCTCAAAGGAACAACAGACCTAAATGCAATCACTGTGGTAAGATAGGGCATACATCAAATAAATGTTGGAGCAATGGAAAGTCAAAATTTAATGGTAAATGCTACAGATGCAACAAACATGGACATAGAGCAAGTGAATGCAAAGAGAAACCTAAGTTTGAAGGAAAATGCTACAAATGCAACAAACAAAGTCATAAATATTCTGAATGAAGAACTAAGAATTGGAATCCTACTAAACAATTAGCCAAGGCAATTTTTGGTTTGGATTAAAAAACTTGGTACAGATGTTGTCACTGTGGTGAATATGGACACATTGGTGCAAATTGTGTGAAGACTCACTTCAGAAAAAGAGATCCTACTAAGAGATGTTATGTATGTAAACAAATCAGTCATCTGAGCAAGAACTATATGAACAGAGAAAGGTTGATACTGGTTTTGAGAATGGTAAAACCAAAGTCTCAGAAATCAGAGCTCATATGAGCAAGAAATGGGTAAGGAAATCCTTAGACAATTCAAATCAAAGTAATGAAGGATCTAATGACACCCTAAATAGTGAGATGGGTAGATCCATCATTACAGAATAGGAAAGTAAGGAGATGACTGGAACTATGCAATAACAAGCCATCCTACATCAGTTCCAGGTAAGAAATACTGCCCATATTTGCATATTGATGCATGAGGACATATTGTAGTTCAACCTGAGTCAGAATGTTAGTTACACCCAAGTCACTCTAGCTCACCCGAGCTGAGTCAAGCAATGTTGATATCAAACTAGAAAGTTACTTTCACCTGAGCTTCCGAGTGAATCTTGGAGAAAAACCTGAGTCATACCAGCTACTATGTACAGATAATTTAATGAAATACTCTAACAGTTGAAAAAATCCTATATATGAAGGATTGTGAAGGGTATTGTTTACAATGCTTTTAGGTTACAAGTCAATTTAGAGCCTTTAGCAATTTAGTAAAAATTCATGATTGAAAGCGGAGTTTGATTATTTCATTCAAGCAATATGGCATCCAATTCCTGCAGAAAGATGAAGAAAGGTTCAGAGATTTTATTAAGGAATACAATTTTTGATCCTCCCCTGTTCAAGCTTCATTCGATAGTTGCAGAGGAAATAGACCTGATGGGAGATCATTCCCTAATCCCTCCAAGAGTGTTACTGGTCAATGACATTTGCAACTTCTATCACTACAACATATAGGAGCTTGCAACCAGTGAGATGAATCAAACATACGAGAAGTTATGTACAGAAGGGAAACTGAAGCCCGAGCATAAATACCTCAAAACCAAGGGTTTGACACATATCATGCATATGCTGAGGGACTTCTAGAAAAATTAGATGAGATATGTTCTTATTCATGTTCACGACATGCAACTATGGCTAGATCATCCTGTGAAGATCACTAAGCAGATAATTCACCGTGTTATCGGGTTCCCTGTGCTAGACAAGTCAAAAGCTACCAAAGATCTAAATAGGGATGAACTAGCAGAGTTAACTCTTACTGAGTGGGATAGCAGAGGCATGAGACTCAATCGAGTAACAAATATGGATATGAAATTTGGCATTCATGTAATAGCACACAAGATATACAGCTCAAACAGACCCAACAATGTTGCATGCGAATATGTTGACCTAACCTACAAATTTGTCAAGAAAAATTTGGTATTTGACCTAGTAGAATTGCAACTCACTCAGTTGAGAAAGAACATGGAGAGCATCCAAGTATCAAAATCCAATTCATGTATGTTTGGTTCTCTTCTAATCTGCATACTATTTTATGCTGAGAAGTTCTTTCCCTCCAAAGGAACAATAGTATGGAAAAAGGATAGACCAATCATCCATCAAATTAATGATTTCATAGTTGAGATGGGAGATAATTTTGATAGTATCATGGATGGATACTTTGAAAGTTTCAAATAGAAAATGCATAGTAGATATAGAATTCCCAAATAACTAGTTGAGAAGTACAAAGAATAATTTTTTTTTCTAGTTGATTATGATAAAGTGTATATACAAGCAGTAAAGCCTAAGGTTGCATGGGTACAACCCTTTCCATATGAAGTTAATAATGAGGACACTAAAGATATTATAGAGGCTCTTGTGAATGAACCTGTCAATCCAAAGGAACCCTAATTTCGAACCTATGAGGAAGCTAAGAGAAGGATATCTCTAGAAATTGAGATTCCTAAGATACAGAAGAGAGGAAGAAAGAGACTTGATACATTCAAGAATAAGTATGGAAAGACCTCCGACTCTCCTTCAATATCTGAGAGCAAAGAGGAAAAAATTAAAACAAAGGAGATTGAGGAAATTGAATCTGACAAGGAAGAAACTGATGTTAATCCTCCACATGAAGATAGTGTTCACACCAATGAACTTTTGAGTGAACATCCTGAACCAGAACCTGTCCTTATTCCCAATGATGACTCTGAAGGAGAGGAAAGGCTGCCTCTTCCACATAACACAAACTAGAATTTTGGTAGAGAACCTCATAATGCTCTCACATCTGCTACTCAGGACTAGGATTCTGATGGGCGCTCTAGTCATGCCTCTACATCAACTAGCAACAGAGATAATCATACATTCACCAGTCACAGGAATAATCTTGCAAATTAATGATGGACACAATGGGATCATGAAATAGAGTAAAATGATGACACTTGGGATCCTAGAGACCTTCAAGGACTTGACATGGCTCCTCCACAACATGTTCCATCTAGGGGAATTCAAGTCATACCCATGAGTGTCTTTTTAGAGTGTGTAGCTTCTCGAGAAGCATGAGATAATGCTAACTCTAGGTCAAATGGATTGAATCCCTATACTACGAACAATGACTTTGCTAGAAGTGTAAGGATGAATTGTAGTCTAGGCAACCCTTCGGAGAGTGCTATCACAGATCTTCTCTTACCTATTGAAGACCTTGATCTAGATAACTCAGTGCTATCCTTGGAACCTGTTGAATCCCTACCTCTTGTCCATCCTAAACTCATTGAATGGAACCCTGATGTACCCCTAGACCTCATCTCTACTCCTAATGACTACACTTTGGCCTACTACTTGAATACCATCGAACCTATCACCTCTTCCACCAACGCAATGAGTGTAAGCATGACATAGAGGGATGTCAAGTTCCTAAGCCTAAAGAGAAAAGATAAAAAGAAAAAAAGGTTTGAGGATGAAAACCACTTTGTGGCAGTATCAGAAAAAAATAGTACAAAAAAAGGCGTATCCAATGGTGAAAACCTTTTCGAGGCACCTGAGGATGGGGAACTTGGCCTCCTTCCTAATCATATTCAAGAAATATTATTAGTGTTGATAGAACCGACATAAGCAGTAAATCCAGGAACAACAGAAACAAATTATCTCATCTACCTAGAACAATCTCTATCTGAGCAAGAAAAGAAATAATTTATTCAATCCTTCATGAAAAAGAAAATTACTGAAGGTTGAATCCATTTGTGCTATAGCTAGTCCAACATAAGCTTCAAATGATGCATCCTCATGTGGCATTATTAGTCAAAGTAGGATTAGAGAAATTACTTAAGGTTGAATTCATTCATGCTATAGCTTATGCTGATTGGATTTCTAATATTGTCCCTATGACTAAACATGACAAATCCATTCGAGTTTGCACAGACTTTAGGGACCTAAACAATTATCGTCCTAAAGATGATTTCCCATTACCTAATATTGATATGATTGTGGATCTCATGGATGATTATGAGATGTACTCACTAATGGATGGATTTTACGGCTACAATCAAATTAGAATAGCTCCTGAAGATCTAGAGAAGACTACTTTCACTTGCGCTTGGAGCACGTTTTTTTGGAACGTCAAGCCTTTCAGTCTCAAAATGTGGGGGAAACATATCAATGAGCTATGACCACTATATTCTATGATATGATGCAAAAAAACATGGAGGACTATATAGATGACACCCTAGACAAATCAGCAAGAAGGGCTACTCACCTAGAAGATTTAGAAAGGATTCTAGACAGAATGGAACAATTCAAGCTTAGATTGAATCCTAAAAAGTGTGCTTTTGGTGTAACTTCTGGAAAGTTACTGGGATATATTGTTTCAGCCAAAGGAATTGAGGTTGATCCTAAAAAAGTAGAGGCAATAATGGGCATGCAACCTCCTCGCAACATCAGTCAGGTTAGGACTCTACAAGGTCGACACCAATCTATCAGAAGATTCATATCCCAACTTGCAAATAAAGCACAACCCTTTATAAGAACATTGCACAAAGGAGTTACATTCAAATGGGATAAAGGGTGTGAAAAACACTTCCAACAAATCAAAGAATACCTTGCTAACCCACATATACTAATGGCTCCTATTCAAGGTAAGCCTCTTATTCTTTACATCTCAGCTAAAAACACATCCCTAGGAGCTTTGTTGGTGCAACAATATGAAATAGGAAAAGAAAGAGCCATATATTACATAAGAAGAACCATGGTATCCTATGAGCATAAATACACTATTGTTGAAAAACCTTGCCTTTCCATAGTTTTTTCTTCTCAAAAACTAAGACACTATATGCTGGCACACTCTGTTAAGCTAATTGCTAAAATAGATCCTCTGAAGTACCTGTTAAGCCAAGCAACTCTCAGTGGTAGGTTGGCTAAGTGGGTTATGATCCTCAGCAAATTTGGCATTGAATACATTGATAGAAAATCAATCAAAGGACAAGTTATTGTTGATCACCTCGTTGATGCTCCTTTACAAGACATGACCACTGCCGATAGAATTCATTGATGAAGCTATTTTGCATCTCATAGAGCATACCTGGACAATGTTCTTTGATGGATCCTTTAAACAACAAGGAGATGGTGCTAGAACCCTCTTTATCACGCCACAAGGATACAAGATCCCAAAATCTTACAAAATGATGTTCCCTTGCACTAACAACATTACGGAATACAAAGCTTTAGAAAATGGTTTAAAAATGGCTATTGAATAGAAAATTACTGAATTGCACATCTATGGTGACTCGCAGCTGGTAATCAATCAAGTCAATGACAAGTACCAGAAAACGGATGATAAATTTATACTATATAAATGGATGATTGATGCTCTTAAGAAGTATTTTGTATTTTTTACTTTCCAACACATACCAAGAGAAGAAAACAAAGCAGTTGATGCTATGGCCACCTTGGCCTCCGTGTTACAGCTTGAAGAGCATCACTTTCACTATAAATTCCCAGTGGAAGAAATCCTCTTTCCTACCTACGATTCCCCAAAATCCCAATTCTTGTGCTCCCTAGTGGGTATCAATTCTTCCCGTTACACTCATATCTACTCTTACCTCCAAAACCAAACCCTGCCAAATAACCTATCCAGAAATGAAAAGAGAAACCTTACAAGGAATGCATCCTGTTACTTGATCATGGATAATGACCTGTATAGAAGAGGTCTTGATGGTACTCTCCTTAGGTGTCTAGAACATGATGATTCTAAGCGCGCACTAGAGGAAGTCCATGAAGGTGTTTGTGGATCTCATTCGAATGGCCTTTTGTTGGCTAAGAAACTCCTATGGGAAGGATACTACTGGACCTCTATGGAAAATGTGCCATACATTTTGCCAAGACATGCAAAAAATGCCAAACTCATGGTAACCTAATTCACGCTCCTGCACACGAGTTGTTACCTTTTATTAATAACTGACCATTTTAGCAATGGGCCTTTGATCTGATTACGAAAATCTATCCCTCATCCTCTGGTGGACACAAGTTCATTATAACAGCCACTGAATACTTCACAAAGTGGGTTGAAGTAGTCCCTTTGATTAAAACTACAGGCAAACAAGTATCCATGTTTATCCTTAATTATATCATCTGTAGATATGACATTCCTTCATCCATTGTGATAGAAAATGGGGGGAAATTTAAAAATAAAGACATGGATGAACTTTGTGACCAGTTCAAAATCACCCAACATTGTTCTTCTACTTACTACCCTCAAGGGAATGGACAGGTTGAGGCCTGAAACAAAAATATTTTGAATATCTTGCACCGAACAGTGAGTAAGACTGGGAAGGACTGACACCTTCAACTCAATCCAGCCTTATGGGCTTACAAAACCAGTATAAGAACACCTACATGGGAAACACCATTTTCCTTAGTATATGGTGCAAAAGATGTATTGCCCTTTGAGACAGAAATACCCTTGCTTTGAGTCAATTTGCATGGAATCAATACGGATGAAGATTATCAGATTGCTAGAATCAATGAGCTAGAACTACTTGATGAACGTAGAAAAGAACCATTTGACCATCTGAGGGTCTATCAAAAGAGAATGTCTTGAGGCTACAACAAGAAAGTGAGATAGAGAATTTTAGGTTGGAGACCTTGTGCTTAAATAAAATCCTAAGAATCAACAACATCGTGAACAAAAGGGGAAGTTTGAACCCAGTTGGCTGGGTCCCTTTGTGATTATTGTAACTTTTGGCTCTGGGGCCTATCAAATGTCAACTCCAAAAAGGCATACCTTTATTGATCCCACCAATACTCTCCACATGAAGAAGTTCTACGCTTGAGCATTCTCGTTGGTCAACAGCATGTACATACATATATGATCCTGAAAAAATATCAAAAACAACAAAAAACTAAAAAAGATAAAAAAAAACATTTGGAAAAAGTCTTGAAAAAATGATTGTCTTGGTGAAAATCTAGCAAATAGGCGCCTCAATGAGTCAATAAAAAAAATCAAAACAAGAGAAAAAAAAAATCAAAATCAAAATCAAAAAGGAAAAATACAAAAAAATTGAAAAATCAAGAAAAGTGCCTTGGTAAAAACCTGGAAATAGGTGCCTTGGAAGAAAAAATAGAATCTCTTCCAAGTGGTGAAAACCTTACAATAGGCACCACTTGTAACTCAATGCTCCATCTATCAACATGTAGCTTGGCTCATCTCATCTATGGGATGACCTTCGTGCTTTTCCAAGCTATCACATTGATCCAGTCCTTGCTTCACTGATTGAAGCCATCTTTAGGTCCTGAATAGGCCTCCTATCTTTTAAACATCATGTCAGTCAACCTGTCAAGTCCTCACGATTGGTCTCCTTCTCTGGACAGTTTGCCACTAACGCGCTGGTGTTTCTCAACACCTTAATCAATAGTGTTTCTCAACACTCCATTTCGAAAAAACCTGCATTTCTTAACACAACATTGGATAACATACACACAATAACACAAACAAACCATTATGACGATGTTCATCAACACCCGCATCAAACAAGTTAAATAAACTGAATGATCGCTGACAATTTTCTTGTATGTTATCTATTATCAATGATTTCCTATGCTTTCTTTGATTTCTGCTTGTTTGTGTAGTACCAATGATCTTTATGTCAAGATAGTAGGGTGTATGTGATAAGTGTGTGCTCAAAATGTGACACACTTCTATGAGTCATTATATTCAAGATTTCGCAAGAATGAGATCTCAAATGGTGACTCATAGCTCCCTATTCATGGAGTGCAAGGGTTTGTGATGAAGGCCCTCAGTTTAGACCTAGTTATGCCCATGCAAGTATACCATGAAATGAGAGATTCAAAGAGGAAGAGCAAGAATGCTAGCCTCCAAGATCACCAAATATGCATGCAAATGAAAATGAAAGCTATTCTATATGATAACAATGCATGGAAGGAAACTAATCTATATGATAACAATGCATGAAAGGAAATATGCAAATTAATCTATGAAGGAAATATGAATCTAAATTAACACGAATCTAATCTAAATGGATTGCCATGAATTCATGAGAGAAGAAGACAAGAAGAAGTTGCATGGTCCAAGCTCAAATGCTCAAACTCTCCTCCAAAATCGCTCTCCAAACCTGTAGCATAACAATAGCATAAAAGTGTATCTTCCAATGAGAAGGAGAGGTTTCCTTTTAAAGAGCAATGGATGGTAGAGATTAAGAGGTAAAAAGAAATGAGCAATGGTGGAGATTAAATATTGGTTGATCCATGTGCTCATATCTTCAAAAGGCAAAATCAAAGGCTATGATTAAGAGGCAAAAAGCCCACCACTTAG
>MU224064.1:621086-643464 GCA_018584345.1 Thuja plicata
TAATTAAAAGAGGGATTTTCTTTTAATTAAATAAGATTATTTTATTTAATTAAAAAGAGAGATTTTAATTAAATAAGATAATATTATTTAATTAAAAGAGATTTTAATTAAATAAGATAAGATTATTTAATTAAAAGAGATTTTAATTAAATAAGATTATTTTATTTAATAAAAAGGGATTGTTTTGTTTTAATTAAATAAGATAATTGATGGAATGATCAAACCTTAGAAAATATTGAAATAATTGAATTAATTACGATTTGATCAAGGAAATTGATTTAAATTAAAATGTTGCAAAGCATTGATTCATGAATTTGATAAATTGATTCTGTCATTTGATAAATTGAAGAATGGGGGCCCATAGTCTAGGCGTCCATTTTAGGGTGCATACATTTGCCCCTCTTTGACCAATGTGTGATCGTTATGAGAACACGTGTAGTCAAAGAATGTAGTTGAAGTGTGAGATCAATTTGGGATCACAAAATAACCCAGACTTGTGATCGATGGATGGGAACACATCAGGACAAAGATAAGCTGATTGAAAAAAAGACAAGGTCAACACCTCTGTAAATAGGTAATTGACATGTCCAAGATAAGAATCTCAAGCAAGTTTTCCCCAAGCGAAGCAATTGATGGGATTGATAAAGCTGAATCAAGGATTGAAGTTTGATAGGTATTGCCCCCTCGTGATCAAAATCAAAATGAGATAGAGGAGAAACAAAAAATTGATAAATTTGATCAAATCGAACTAAAGATAAGGTTCTTGATGTAAGATGAAAGATATAAAGATCACAGAACCAAGGTAGATCATCAAGCATGAAATATTATGCCCCAAGGTTGAATTAGAAGAAAAGAAGTGGGGTGAAAGAGAATGGAAGATAGAAGTTTGGAAGAGGTGGAAAGAAATGGAGAGAAGAAAGAGAATTTTCCTTAAGAAAGAGAATGCCTCAAAATCAATCAGTTGTTTAAGATATAAAATTTTGATTGAGATCACGAAATAAGATAAGGAAACAAAGATCAAACATGACCACAGTTGATTAAAAGTCCACAATAAAGATGAAGGAAACCCTCTCAAACTCATAATGCAGCCTAAAAATGCAAACTAACATGAGGTCTAAGAATGCAAGCTACATGAAAATGCAAAGGTGTACTTGCAATAGAGAAACTGTAACATAGGACATTGTGTTCATCATTCATAAGAGAATGTTAAGGAACTTATTTTCATCATCGGGCTATTATTAATGGACATCGGAAAATACACAATCATCACTAGTCACAAGCGCAACTATGAAGATATGAATGTGATTGATATCAGATTGGAATGTGGAAAGATTCTAACATAAGCATCAAAGACATAAAGGTCAAGATTACTGTGATGTTATCTTACCCAATTTAATGTAGCAAAACCACGCTCCCATCAAGGCATAGATGTCGGGATGACCATAAGAATAGTTGTGCAAAAATAGTCAAGGATGATGCCTCAAATCTCCTAAGTGTTTCAAGGGAACAACAAGAGACACTCAAGAGTTTCAAGACCACACCCACAAGCAAAAAGAAAATAAAAACATGCCCCATGCCCCAAGTCCTCTAGCTACGCATCCCGGAGAGATTTATTAGACAAGGACACTCAACAAATATCAATAACAGTTAGCACAAAAAGAAAATATCATGACATAGCTCAAGCATTAAGTGTTGTGTTTACAAATTTAAGTGTGTTAACTGATACTGAGTTTCGAGGATAAGGATTGAATTCTTGCAAGAAGGTAAGATCACATGACAAAACTGGGTAAGACCAAACCGGTAAGTGTTGAAAAAAACTCGATGTCAGGGGTTGTGTCAAAAAACACAGTTGGGGTGGTGTTGAAAAAAACCATTTGTGAGATGTCCTAAAGACTAACGAATCCAAGAGACCAAAGCTAACACAATTATTCCCCCTAGACAAATACACAGACCAATTCCAGATCGAGGGAACAAGGACAAGGCATGATGGAGAAAGGCTAAGTATCAAGGACACACGCTTAAGAAGTAGGGGTGCAAAGGCCTCAAGTAGCGCCCATTTCTAGGTTTTCACCACTTTGATTTTATTACAATTTTTTTCTACCAAGGCACCTGTTTCCAGGTTTTCACCAAGGCACTTTTTCTATTTTTTTTTGAATTTTTTTGTATTTTTTTATTTCCTTGACCATTTCCTTGCAGGAAATAAATGGCGGTCCAATGTTGTTTAATCTTGAATTTCTTGCAGAGTTGTTTAAGGTCCTTATTTTTGAACTGGCCTTTGTTGTCAGTGATAATCTTGGAAGGCCCTCCATATCGATAGATGATATGGTTCAGAATGAATAGAGAGACTGTCTTGCCCAAGGCAATAGAAAGTGGGACAACTTCTATCCATTTAGTGAAGTAATCAGTAGCAATGATAATAAACTTGTGTCCACCTAATTAGTTGGGATGAATCTTTCCAACAAGATCAAAGGCCCAGTGTTGAAATGGCCAATGAGATATAGAAGGAATGAGCTCCCTTCTTGGAGCATGTATTAGGTTACCATGTTTTTGACACTTTTCACATGACTTTTCAAAATCTACTGCATCAATCTGCATTGTAGGCCAATAGTACCCTATCCTAAACAACCTTCGGGCCATGGAAAGACCATTAGAATGTCCCCCATAGATGCCCTTATGGATGTCAACTAACGCTTGGTCAGATTCTTCCTTTTCTAAGCATCTAAGAAGTGTTCCATCTAGACCCCTCCTATACAAATCACCAGACATAAGGGAATGGCGAGAGGCATTTCAGGTAAGGTTTCTGCGTTCAGATCAGTTAAAGGTTTCATGTATAATGTCATCACAAAGGTATGAGTAAATGGCACCATAATGGGATGATTCATGACCAACAAGGGTACAAATGACATGGATTTCTTGGGAGTCATAGATAGGGTGATGTAGCTCTTCCACCAAGAATTCAAATCTGGATTCATGTTGCTCTCAAGTGTAGCCATAGCGTTAGCTTCTTTGTTTTGTGCTCTAGGGATTTGGTGAAATGTGACAAATGTGAAGTACCATTTCAAGGAATCAACCATTTGATTGTTAGGTACCAATTTCTCATTTTTTGTTTGATATTCATCATTAACTTGGTTGATTATCAGCTATGAATCCCCATAGATGTGTAACTCTGTGATTCTCCATTCTATGGCCATCATAAGTCCATTTCTTAAAGATTCATATTCAGCAATGTTGTTTATACATGGGAACAATAACTTGTAAGAATTAGAAATCATGTACCCATGAGGAGAAACAAACAACACACCAACTCCTGAACCGTTTTGCATAAAAGATCCATCAAAGAACATCTTCCATGTTCTTTCAGTCATATACATGAGGTGCTTATCTGGAAAGTCAACTTGAATAGGTGTGGTGTCTTGTAATGGGAAATCAGCCAATTGATCTTCTATGGCTTGTCCTTTGATTTCTTTATGCTCATTGTACTCTATGTCGAATTCTGAAAGTATCATCATCCATTTAGCAAGTCTACCTATGAGGGCAGCCTTACCTAGTAAATACTTGAGTGGATCTATTTTTTTCTATCAGGTGTATAGTGTGTGCAAGCATGTAATGTCACAAATTTTGGGAAGAAAACACAGCTGCCAGGCAAGCTTTCTCACTGCTAGTGTAATTAACCTCATATGAGACAAGAGTGTGTCTAATATAGTATATTGCTCTTTCTTTCCCATGTTCATCAAGTTGAGCTAGTAATGCCCCCAAATAATATTTTGTTGCTAAAATATATAGAATAAGTGGTTTCCCTGGGATAGGAGGCATTAAAATGGGAGGATTTGCCAAGTATTTCTTGATTTGATCTATGCTCTTTTGACAATCCTCATTCCAAACACATTTGACTCCTTTGTGTAAGTTCTTGTTGAAAGGTTGCCAATTGTGAAATGAATCTCCTTATAGATTGAAGATGTCCTTGAAGACTCCTCATTTGACTAATGTTTCTAGGAGGTGGCATATCTATGATTGCTTGGACCTTTTCAGGGTCTACCTCTATTCCTCTTGCTGAAATGATGAATCCGAGTAATTTTCCAGAGGTAACTCCAAATGCACACTTTTTAGGATTTAAATCAAAGATTACTAGTTCAGGAGGTCAAAATGCAAGAATCCAAAGTGTAAAAAAGCTTTTAATAGTGGGGTAAGTGACCTAATCTGATTTGGATCAACCAAGGAAGACTGAAAATTATAGGATAGCAAATTGGGCAAGTTGACAGTTTGACACTTAAGAATACCGTTTTGAAAACTCCTCATTTTACTAATGTTTCTAGGAGGTGGCATATCTATGATTGCTTGGACCTTTTCAGGGTCTACCTCTATTCCTCTTGCTAAAATGATGAATCCAATTAATTTTCCAGAGGTAACTCCAAATGCACACCTTTTAGGTTTGGAGAGCAATTTTGGAGGAGAGTTTGAGTATTTGAGCTTACTAGTTCAAGATTGAGAATTATATGACATGTCACAAGACTAAGCATTTAACCTGAAATCAAAGCTTACTAGTTCAAGAGGTCAAAATGCAAGAATCCAAAGTGTAAACAAGCTTTTAATAGCGGGGTAAGTGACCTAATGTGATATGGATCAACCAAGGAAGACTAAAAATGATAGGATAGAAAATTGGGAAAGTTGACAGTTTGACACTTAAGAATACCGTTTTGATGTTTGTCTTGATTTTTGGTGTATATTTTAATGTTTCACTCACACAAGACACATCAAGCAGATTGTTTGTTGCAAATAGAACAATCACTCCACAACCTAGGTAAGCCAAGGAAATATCTGTTGAATTCCCACTTGAACTGAAGTTCAACCACGTCTACTCATAACAGACAACTTAGAAGCTTGGAGGCACGGGCTCCTCCTTACACTGCACTCACTTCTCAGGAACACCAAGCTTCGAATCCCAAGGGAATCACTTCCTAAAGGACCATTGTCTCTACTAAGAGCCATGAAAATGTGGGATGTCTTAGTTGGTCTCTGACCTTCTGTGCCAACAGATAGAGGGTTTTTAGTCACTAAAACAAAGTTTGCATTCAAGGCATCTGTTAGTAATAACTGAGAGGGGGGGTGAATCAGTGGCCTCAAAAATTAATCCTTAAATCAACCCTTAAAACTTATAACCACAAATTATGTCTCTAGTTATCTTTTGTCCTACAAGATGAATGCCTTGAAATGCTTATATCACTTTTCTACTTGTCGGATTGCTTTGTAAATCTCTCTTCTGTATGATTACCGATAAGCAGTCAACTATTTACCGAAACATAGTAAATATGCAAAGTATACTGATCAATCCAGAATTGCATATGTGAAATGTAAAACAGAAAAGTAATAAAACATAAACACATAACACATGGATTTTTAACGTGGAAACCCTGTTAAGGGAAAAACCACTAGGACCGGTACCCCAAATTTTCACTCTTCTGAAGTGAGCTCTGTTAGGAGCCAACCCTGTTAAAGGTTACAAACACACTATTAGGTGTGACCTTGTTAGAGGATTTAAAAGATAGTTTCTCACCTAGTATCTGGCATCTAATGCTACCATCCTTGATCAAACACTCACTTGGCCTTTCAATAGGTATCAGGCATATCTAATGCTACTTTCATGATAAAAAATTTTGATACTCCTTGGGATGTATCTCAATTGTAGAAGACTTTTAAGTCCTGCTCGGTTAAGATAATTGATGCTTCAATGGTTAAACTGAAACATTAATGATCTGTTCATACATACAACTTAATTGCAGATTTTTAGATCTATTGTAAGTGCATTACCTCTCTAATAAATATAATCAATTCTTTACCTTTGCTCTACAATGTTCTGCTCTGTGATGTTGTCTCACTGTTCGTCAGTGTCTGCAAAATCTAGCTCTTTCCTCAGCTTGATTGATCAAGACTGAATGAAGACTTTCTTCTCCTTTAGATTTTTTTTAGCATCTTTCCTCCTCTTTTGCACCCCAAACACCAATTTGTAATGAATTGGGTTTGTCTCTTTATAGACATGATTTACTTTTTCTTGGCTTTCTTGATTCTTGGCATGATCCACAATTCTCACCAATTAGATTTAAAGCAAACTCCAGTTTTATCTCAAAGAGATCTTCTTTCCAACTGGACAAAGTATCTTTAAATCAATTACTTATCTTCGGATTTATCTGGATGATTAAAACAATGATAAGTATCCGTTAAGTTTATTTATAGCTTCTTGACAGCTAAGCATTTTGTCATTTTCTGAACTCTTTGTTCTATCGGTCAACACTCTAGTTAGTCATCGTTGATAACTGACTGTTCTGTCGATGTGACTTCAGTTGTTGTTGGTATCTCCATCCTTGTATTTTTTGTCATGCAACACAGTAATTATTTATGTCGGGTTACTCTGTGTTTTGCTCGTCAGGAAACACTGTGACTTTGCTGGTTGGTAATGTTGTGCATTAGCTCATCGGGTAACACTGTGAATTTTGTTCTTTTACTCTGTCTATCGGCATGCACTCCGTTGGTGTATACACTCACTTAGTGAATACTTGACTTATATGCATTACTGATAGCATAGCCTTGATTCATCAATTCTTTGAAGTCTTTGCAGTATTTCCATGACCATACATATTATATCAAGTTGACATCAATGACAATACAATACATTAACTGATTTAATACCTTGCATGACCTTCAACTTAACATCTTCAAACATTCAATCAGTTACATGTCATCAGCATCCGTTCAGGTGGTTGTGATCAAGTCATTTTCCCAATTAAGGGGGCTCTCCCAATCCTTTCAAAGCAAGGTTTTCACCTTAACAATGTAGGGACTTTAACACACCACTAGGGTACTAAAAGAGATTTTGGTTGCCACAAAAAATTCACACCTGTCCATTGTGAGACTAACCACAATGAAATTTTTTATATACCGATTTGGAAGGGCTTGGATTTAGCCTGTTACCGATTGGGCAATCCACTCTCACTGGCTCTATTAAAGCACTTGGGAGGTAGCCACACTAGAAGAATTATATGAGTTTCTCTTGCACCCAAGATCCACAAAGGCAAGGGGAGAGGATACGTTCATATAAGTCTTAGGATTACAATCTAAAAGACA
Source organism: Thuja plicata (assembly GCA_018584345.1). Lineage (NCBI taxonomy): Eukaryota > Viridiplantae > Streptophyta > Pinopsida > Cupressales > Cupressaceae > Thuja > Thuja plicata. The sequence continues at coordinate 628,203 of MU224064.1, forward strand.
CTTCAAACACATAAGAAAATGACAACAATGCTTCTGGATTTTTGATCATCCCAAAAGGGTGAGAGCATAGTTTCCTAACATCATTGTCATTCCTAAAATATCAAAATAGAAGTTCATTTTAGAAGTCTTGCATGTGGGTTCCTATTGTAATAAAATAAAGTGAAATGCAAGCACAAATTTTAGCATGCTATCGATCAAGGAAACCTTCAAGATGATTCATTCATAGTCTTTATTTGAGTCTTCTTTTCAACGTCCTACAAACCACATGTTAAGCTGTTTCAAAAATAAAAATCAGAAAAACACAACAAACAACAAATAAGATATGAAATGTATACTCAACTTATGCAAACCCTAGGGTTAGATCTGAAAATCAATTTTTAGGAGCAATAATAACTAGCAAATTATCTAAATGACAACTCATATCATGCATTGAACCATGTGAAAAATAAGTGCAAGCTAATCATTAAATGCCTTTTTTTTTAATTTTGATTTTTGACCTAGTCGACAAGATTGGACCTATATGACATGAATTCAGATCCCAAACCCTAAATATAGAAAAGAGACCCCTGTTACAAAATGGAGAGCTTTCCAAAAATGTCAAAATTTTAAAAAGATCTTTTCATTTGTGCCCTAGGGAGCTATTTTCCCAAAATAGACTAGTTTTCATAAATCGACCAAATGAGCTATGATATTGCATCCATATTTAAAACACAAAGAATGGACCCCCTCTAGAATTTAAATACCTTTCCGAAAATGTAACAATTTCTGAAAAGTATGCTAATTTGCACCGAAAATTAAATTTTTATTAAAAATAAAGAAAAAATTGTAAAAACTTCATGATACCTCAGAAAATTTTGAATTTTTTACTAAAGCTTCTCTGATATGTCACCAACCTGAAAAAACCAATTCAGACCAAAAATCTAAACCGTTTGGGAGATATGATCAAATCTTTGAAAATCTAGAGTTTTCATCTCTAAGCAAATCTACACAAGGGGGTTAGCTCCAAAAATAATCAAAACCAGCATGTAAAGGTGGGTTGCCCCATGGTGGGCGCCAAAAATGTGTGTTGAAAATGTGACACACTTCTATGAGTCATTATATCCAAGATTTCTCAAGAATGAGATCTCAAATGGCGACTCATAGCTCCCTATTCATGGAGTGAAAGGGTTTGTGATGAAGGCCCTCAGTTTAGACCTAGTTATGCCCATGAAAGTACAGCATGAAATGAGAGATTCAAAGAGGAAGAGCAAGAATGATAGCCTCCATGATTACCAAATATGCATGCAAATGAAAATGAAAGCTATTCTATATGATAACAATGCATGTAAGAAAACTAATCTATATGATAACAATGCATGAAGGATATATGAATTTAAATTAACATGAATCTACTCTAAATGGATTGCCATGAATGCATGAGAGAAGAAGACAAGAAGAAGAAGTTGCATGGTCCAAGCTCAAATGCTCAAACTCTCCTCCAAAATCGCTCTCCAAACTTGTAGCATAACAATAGCATAAATGTGTATCTTCAAATGAGAAGGAGAAGTTTCATTTTAAAGAGCAATGGATGGTAGAGATTAAGAGGTAAAAAGAAATGAGCAATGGTGGAGATTAAATCTTGGTTGATCCATGTGCTCATATCTTCAAAAGGCAAAATCAAAAGCTATGATTAAGAGGCAAAAAGCCCACCACTTAGGAATATGTGTAGAGAAAAAAGGAATTTTTATTTAATTTATTTCCTTTTTATCACAAAGAGGGATTTAAGTGGGGATTTTATTTAATTAAAAGAGGGATTTTCTTTTAATTAAATAAGATTATTTTATTTAATTAAAAAGAGAGATTTTAATTAAATAAGGTAATATTATTTAATTAAGAGAGATTTTAATTAAATAAGATAAGATTATTTAATTAAAAGAGATTTTAATTAAATAAGATTATTTTATTTAATAAAAAGGGATTGTTTTCTTTTAATTAAATAAGATAATTGATGAAATGATCAAACCTTAGGAAATATTGAAATAATTGAAATAATTACTATTTGATCAAGGAAATTGATTTGAATTAAAATGTTGCAAAGCATTGATTCAGGAATTTGATAAATTGATTCTGTCATTTGACAAATTAAAGAATGGGGCCCCATAGTCTAGGCGATCATTTTAGGGCGCATACAATAAGAGCTTCCACATTCAAGGGGATCAGCCACATATCCCTCAATCCTACTCTCTTGTACCATAAAGTAAGGTTGGTCCTATCTCCTTGTCTGTTATTCTGCTTGTTTCAACAACAACACACTCATGGTTATCTTGGCTCTGAATGCTTTGATACTTGTGTACTTTTGTTATATCAAACTAGAAATAGTGTTGAGATCATCTCAGCTCCTATACCTAGATGCTTACATTTTTTTCTCACATCTATCCGATGAAGAGTAGTATTCATATCCTTATGGTTCCAATGGTATTAGTAAGGATTGTATTGAATCTGATGTCCCAAACGTCCAAATGATGAAAATATTGTGACTAAGGAAATTGGTGGCTTGACTCGTGTCGTAGGTTGCATTTCTAGGCTTGCATGATAACATGGTAACATACTCCATTAGATAATCTAAAACACGAAGCTATTCCTTTAACCAATTGATTCTCTAATCCTTTTTCGACGCAATCAACTGCATTTCATCTCCTTAAGGTTACCTATCTACCTACAAAGGGTCAGTAACAAGAACAAGAGCATGACATATATTCGACACAAGATAAACAAAGCACACATGATTTACATTTGTCATCTATGATCTAAGGTACGGAAAGCATACAACATCAAAATATTGTACAACAACATGATATGTGACAAGAGATAAAGACAAGACAACATATTGAGCACCAAAAAAGGGATCATCATATATATATATCAAATGTCTCGGTGTATACAAAAACATGTGCTCTCATAATATCGAGCAAAAATATGCACCTTCGGTGCAAATGAATCATGTACAATCCAATAGATCTCAAAAATCAGAAGGGGATAAGATAGAAAGGGGGATGATCAAGTCTTGCTTCCTCCCTCGCCACCATCAGGTAGTGGGCATGGAGGAACATCTGTCCTAGGTGGACGGCCTGCTCCCTCAGATCATGCCAAGTACTGTGAAAATGATGGCACCTATTGCACCATAGGAACCACTATAGTAGACACTGCTACATAGTAGGCTGCCCTACTAGTCTGAAATGTCACATGGCTCTGCAAAGTCTGAACTCTCTCCTTGTGACCAGAAATCACTCACTCATACCTTGCGATCACTTGATCCAGCTCTACAATCTGAGATTGGGCTACCGCTAGCATCTTAGAGGCTCACAATTGTGTCCTCAATGACCTGGTCACATCCTAAGCTGTTTATGACTCTCTCTGAGGCTCCCCCTCTCCTTGTGGTCTCTCCTTCTCTATAGCCTCTCGTGCCTCTCGGTGCTGCCTGAATACTCTAACTGCATCATATAGCCCTAGATTGGGCTACGCACCTACAACCTGCATGGTTGGCACCTGTCCTCCAATCAAACCTAGGGTTCCCATCTCCTCGTGATCTCTCTGTCGCCCTGACCTTGGTGTCCTTCTTGTGCTAGGAATGACCTCTACTCCTGCCCTCAGCTGTGTGGGAGTCCTCTGTGGTGGTCTCTGGGGTACCCTCTGGGGTGCTCTTTGTGGAGAAATCGGTGCTTGCTCTAGGGAATCCTCATCAATCTTAGGCACTCTCTTTGTTAGATCTGTAAATCTAGGAAAAGGATACCAAGACAGATGGTCCCGATACTCTAGAGTAACCCCTATATTTTCTACTCCCACGTCGATCGATTGAGCTCAATAAGCTCATGTGTACACAACGTAAGAGATAACCTACATAACAACATCCCAAATGCCCAGTCTATGATTTACAAGCTCTAAGATATCTACGAAGAACCAAAAGAAGAAGACAAATATGAAAAGAAAAATCTTACTTGCGAGACTAGCCTCTGCGCTCCTCATCTAGAAATTGCGCATAAGCAGTGTATTTCATAGAGACACTCTGGATATGCCCATACTGCCTCAGCACTTGGGACAATGAGAATATCTCTATCACTAAGGATGTCTTTCCCAACAGTGGGCATGAGACAAAGAACTCTCTCTGGACTGTCCTCCACTCAGCCCATACCTCTACTTGCAAATAAGGTTGCCGTGTAACCAAGCTCAAATCATCGAGCTGATGCCTACAATAATTTGTCTCGCCCAGAAAGGGTCGTGTAATAAAACCTAAATATCTATAGACAGGGTTGTCCGCCCTGCCGTGTATCCACTGTAATTAGCCTGCAAACTGGGAGATGCTCACATACCCATATCTGCAAACGTACGACTCCTGCAGCCATACCTCAGATACCCCTATAAGTAATCTCATGCATCTCATGATACATATGTGCCAGGAGGCACTGACCCCAACCAAGCTACTCTGGATGAGTAACCAACCTCTCCAGCATCCGAGCCCAACCGCATATGAACCCCTGCTATGATCGATCAACCATAAGGAAACAACCAATGAACCCAGTAAGAAAACACTCCAAAGGCCACCACTCTCCATAGCTCTCCACCAATGTATCCCAGGAGATGGATCGATCTATGATCAATTAATCATGAAATACTCGAGCTAGTGCTCGTACACTAACTAAAGGTGTGGAGTCATGCTCCACACGTACTCCAATGAACAGAATACAAAGAATCTGATAAATATCCTCAGGAGTGATGGTCATCTCCCCCATCAATAAGTGAAATGTGTTGTCCTCGCTGTGGAATCTCTCCACTAGCGCGGTCAACATCCATGGTTCACCCGAATATCAGGCATCTGCAACAACCACGAAAGACCACAAGCTCAGATATGTGCCCTCTGATCATCTGATAAGCCACGAACTAACTGCATGGTGACTGGGTAGGTGGATCTAAATTGAATATCAGGCAATTGCACCTGCATGAAGAAAAACAACAAAAACAACAAAAACAACATCAGTATCAGCATCAAATCAAAATGAAATCACTACAACATAATAAAAAAACTCACAAATAGGCTACTAAGAAAGAAAAACACGCAATTGGATGATAAAATCAGGAGAAAAAAGTCTTTGTTCCCATATGAAAAAATCCAGAAATGACCAAATTGGCCCCAAGGTTCATACGACACAGGATTACGGGTCATACAACAAAACAGTATCATACGACAAATTGGATGATCTCAGACGACAAAAGGGGCAATGATGAATATTGTCGTGCGACATGTGGGTCAGGCCTGTGCAACAAATCCAATGCCTTCATGCGACAAAAGAATTTTTGGCAGATTGTTGTACAAGCCCTTTCATAGGATCATACGACAAACCACGGGTAGATGGAAAAAATGTGCAAAAAGATGAAAATTCAACCAAAATAGGAAATATTTGCATACAAGGATGAAGTTTATCGACTATTTACAGGTGGCGGGTAATCTCTGGGCCATCCATGCCTCCATATACGCTCAAAACGATGAGTAGAGACCGGGATCACCATTCTTTCTCAGAGAAGCTTCTCGAAACTCAAAAGGTGGATAGTGAAAATGATTTGAAAATAACCCCTCTGGGCCTTATATAGAAATTTGACCTAATTTTCAAAAAGCTCCTATAGACGCAATTAAAATCTGACAATTTTTTTATTCCCAAGAACGCAAATTAACCTATTTTTCATAAATGTAGTTGATTGCTGACACTTTCCTCACAGGATTCCAATTTGATATTCCTTTTGATCAAATCTCTTGTGCATTTCCCTCTGTAATCCAAAAGTCAACTTAATTCAATTTTGGTCAAACATGGTCAAGCAGACCTCAAACAGGCTCAAATCTCACATTTCTCAATACTTTTTGATCTATCGGGCTTGAGCCTCCCCTCCTTTTGATTTTTCTCCTGAGGGGGCAGTACCACTATATCAACAATTTGAATCACATCAACAAGTTCAATCTAGGGACATCAGACCCTGACTCAAATCAAGATCTAACCAAGTGATTCTCATCACTGCACATCAAAAACTTCATCTCTAGGGGCATATCAGATTCATCACACCATATCAATCTGAGAACTCCCCTCAATCTGGTAATTGGCTTCATCAGGATCCATATAAAGTCAATTATCCCTATCAATCAATCGAATGGCAATCAGTCTCATCGCACCACATCAGGTTGGTTCATCATTCAAACAAATCTTAAATCAGGAAATTTTCTTAGAGGACGGACATTCAAGTTTCATCGCTTCACATCAAGCTGGATGCTCAGACTCTTTTATCAGTCTTCGCTCAATCAAGTCCAAAGATGATATCCTCAGGTTTCTCTATTAGTCTTCGCTCAATCAAGTCCAGAGCTGATATCTTTACATCTTCAATCGATCTTCATTCGATCAAGTTTGGAATCGGTTCTGATATGTGGGATAGTTTCATCACTTCACATCAAGCTATTTCCAGATTCAATCAAACTTCAAATGTTCTTTGACCTAATGTGTTCCCAAACCGATCACACATTAGTGAAAGAGGGGCAAATGTAATCACCCAAAAATGGTCTAGCAAACACATAACCCCTTTTCTCAAATATTTGGTCTTAATAAATCCTAAATCTAAGACATTGTTGCTAGACTCTAAATTATTGAGCATTTAATCAAACTTGCTTATATAATTTTAATCCTAACTTGTTGAATCAAAAAATCAAACATCAAAGCCTAAACCCAAAAAGCATAGAACATTGGGATAAAATAAAAAATTCCTAAGTCCTAAAAAGTGAACCGATTCACACATGGGTGTGCACTCAAAAATAAAATAAAACAAATAAAAGGGAGAAAATACCAATTTTTTCTTATTCTCCTCAAAGTTGACCAATCAAAATTGCTTTTTTATCTCACATGGATTGAGAGGAATTGCATCTCCACCATTGATCAAATTCTTTTGCCTCTTAATCTCAACCACTCATTCCTTGGAATCTCTTATAAAAGGGATAGCTCACTTTTCTCATTAATAACAAGAAGATTTAGAGTAAAGTTATTATGCTATTTTCACTCTAGAGTTTACTAAGAGCATTCATAGTTATTTGATTTCATTATTAGTTTCTTGCATTTCTTGCATTGCTAGCTTCATTTCTTAGCTTAGATGACATTCTGGTCTCTTTCAGGGCTTAATATAGATGCATTGTTCTTCTCATTTGATAGCTTAGTCTTGCATCTTAGTTCTATTTCTTGTAATGTCATACATTTAGTTTGCTAGTTAATGCATTTCAATTTTCAAACTTTCAAGGGTAAAATATGCATGTCTATGCATCTTGCTCAGTCTCTTTGCATTGAATCTTCCATTTTGGAGTAGTCAATTCCGATTTCTCTATATCCAATATGATGAACAACTATGAGAATCATACTCGCTTCAACTAGGAAGCAATAAGATGGTTTCAAGGGTTTTTAGTTTAGTGCTTTGAATCTCATATTTTGCTAACCCCTTGATATAATGGTTTATTGAAGTGTTTGGTTGTAGATTTTGATCACACATTTTACCACACACATATACATGTATATGTGTGTGTGTGTGTGTGTGTGTGTCACATTAGTATTTCCTTTCACCCATGTCCTTGTAGTAGTTAATAGTCACAAATTTCATTGATTAGAGTTGGAATCCCTACTATGTCAATGTGGTTGTACTTAAATGGCAAGGTCATCATGTTCTCAAGATGACAGTCTATGTCCAAATCCCCAAAGTGACATCTTAAATCAAAATTCCAAGTGGTGGTCCTTAGACTTCGATTATGGCTTATTAATTGAATAAAGTTATATAAATGGTTCTATGTGAAATATGTTGAGTGGGAGGAGGTCCCCCACGTGACCTCCACCAAGATCTAACCATTCTAAAATAATCCTAGTCCTTGTTGATTAAAAAAAAAGTTGGACCTCCTATACATTTAACAAAATAATTAGTTATGATAATGATATGCTCCTATTTGGACTTCTTATTTATTCAAATATATAGTTAACAAATTGGCAACACATAGTCATTATGTTTTCTTTTCATTATAGTAATGTTTTTTATTAAGGTAAACATTTTTGGCTGGGGTTATGAATCAGAAATGGGTTTTGAGAGGACCCCAAAACTTTTTACAACAAGATCAACAAGGATCATGGATCATTCAATATAAGAATGATAAAACTGACGAGTTGAATATTGATTAATTATACAAGAGTCTATATTAAATTATACAAGGAAGTTACATAGCGAAACAACTTCCTACACTAACCTTAAGGAGAATAATTTAAAAAATTTCTCAGATTTTTTTCACAGTTACAAAAACTTAACAAAATTAACATAAATAACATTCATACCACAACACAATGATTTACGTGAGGAAAACCCTTTCAGAAGAAAAAAAACCCACACTCTAAAAGCATACCAATATATTATTCAACAATTAATAATAGATTACAATATACTTGCAGAGAAAACTTCTCTCTGGAGTATCACTGACCAGAGATCTAGAGGTAACTCAAAAGCTATAAGACTCTTACACAAAACCTCCATCTCATGCACCTGCTATATATAGGAGATATAATACAAGAAAGTGACAAACGATATTACAAAACCAGGGGCTAAAGCCAGCCCAAAAAGAGATGCCCATCTTATCTCCAATCGAAGATGCCCTATGATGTATCAATACACACACCAACATGTATAACTTCCTTTTACAACTCATTTACATGTTCGACACATTTTTACATTTCCTATTTTAGGAAACCTGACTTCTGGAGACAATAACTTTTGAGCCGTGTATCCAAGTTTCTATTATGCCACTTTTTGAAAACCTCTCAAAACGCTCTACAACCAAGACAATGTAGCATCACCCCCGACGAGTTTTGATCCCTTTCAGAGCCTCTAAGGCCTTCAAAATTGAGTTTGAAGTTTTCATACGACCCTATCAAAAAATCAAAAATTTAATATCTTCACAACCACAGATGATCTTGCTAGGAAATTTTACCACCATGATTATACATCCAAAATGAACCTCCAAAAAAGAAATTGGGAAAAATTCCGTGCTCAAACAAAAGACTCACTAAAAATAACTACCATATGTAATTGCAAGGTTGAGACACATTTTCCCAACAAATTATAACTAATAAGTATCATGAATTATGTATCCCAGATAATTATTGGGGTGATCTCAACCAAAATTGATGGCTAAATTGGAAAGTTATAACACATTATAAGATACTATTTGATACACTCTACTTTTGGCATTGAGTCAATATATTGTCGAGTACTCTTTCAATTTAAACTCGAAGTGGGTAGAGGAATATTCCCGAATCAAATAGCAAAAATCCCATATCATCTAGTACCTTGCTATCGATGAATCTAGATTAATGCGCCAACCAACTACAAGTAAAATGGGTGTCTACGATAATATGACACAGCCAATGAACAATTTGTATTTTTTTCACCACAAATTTCTTTGCTAAGCTACAAACACTCGAGGTTAAGTAAGTTACAATTGATGATCACTTCTAAATTACAACTATTTTTTTGATTCATTTTCTATACTTCATTTTTATTTTCTAGAATATATTCTGTCTACCTCACTAATGTGTACATTCAATTTGATAGTTTGAAGTAGCATTGAAGAAGACTAGTTGATAAACATTGATGAGATTGATCCAAATTTTGAATGGATTACAAATGACAAGAAACCACTCCTTGATTACTTTATCTTGGGGTAATATAAGTATGATTACAAGGAAATTGATTGAACGATGAGAATCTCCACCCCAAGAGCTTCTTCACTAGGGAGAGGACCTAGTAGTTGAGCGAGTTCCAATAGCTGTGATATCAATTGTTGATTTAATGTCCAATAATTTTGACAATATTGCACCAATAGTTGTGAGTTTAAAGTTGTAATTGCTAATTGAATGAAATGTATCCCTTAGTTCTAAAAAACAACAAACCATGTGATGGCACAAAAAAACACCAGTAAAACATGAGCTAGTGCACATGTATCGATCCCACCTTTTTTTGGGATGTTTTGAACACCTTGACAAAAAACATGTTGATGTGGTATCATATTTGATGATGCGACCCTAGAACCTTAATTATAAGTAGAGGACTTGTCAAGTAAGTTGCTATAAGGAATTATGAGTAATTTGAAATTTTCATATAGGTTTTTGAGTAGCACGAAGTTAGGGTGCTCAACTACTGGATCCTCTCCCCCCTCTTCCCTAGAACTTACAACATTCTAATATAACATACTTCATAATAACAAGAATCATTGGTTCACTCCTATTTTTGTTACTTTCTAATTTGCAGATTGAATTGTAATACACGTACTTGTAATATATTAGTAATAATGAACAATACACTACAAAACCTCAATTTCCTTTCTCTCCCTATCTTTATACAATTACATTGCCTTTAAGTTAAAAAAAACAGCTGTTTTTCCTTGTATTTTTTGAATTCTCCCATCAAATCTCAAATTATTGAAAAAATGTTTATCATATGATTTGCTAAGTTATTCCCTATTTTTTGTTTTACAATGATTTAAACTGTCAAATATGTCTTTGGTTTGCTAGTTTACTCATCCATCATCTAAAACTAATTAGGTTTACTTTTTGTTTGGTTCACATCGGGTATACTTCCATCTCTATGAGTTTTGGCCTAGACCTCCTTTCCACGATACTCTATACTAAATTGATGTAATGTGAGGGATTTTTTTTCATTTCATCAAACTCAAGTCTGTCGTTGTGAACATGTTCAGTCTTGGGCTCACGATACACTTCGACATTATTGCAACTTCAATGAGATTATCTTTAACACCTTTCACTACAAATTGCAATTTTAACAACGGGAACAATTACGTTTAAGGTTCACTTTTTGGGAAACCTAACCTAATTGCTTCATCAAGAAATGAACTGTCTATTTTTTATGTTACGAGACAAACATATTGATTAGAGCTCTAATTACAGTTCACATTTTTCAAATTTTAAAAAAAACCAGAATTTCATCAAAATTTCCGGTTTCTCTTATCATCTTTAACTATAAATTGAGGCTTCGCCTTCTTTTTTAAAAGATTTTGTTTGCTAAATTTTTTTTTGCTTGTTAAGTTATTTAAAAAAGGTTTAAAATATAGATAAGTAGTGTTGATCCAAAATAGTTGTTGAAGAGGAGTTAAATTCTAAGAAATACACATGAAAGAAACAAAATAGCAAGTGGATGAACAAATAGAACATTAATATGTACGAGTGTCCTCACTCTAATGAGGAGATAAAAAAAGTGGTTGTAGGGTGACACCCTTGGGAGGCTTCAGCTTCTATTTTTGAGGAAGAGGAGGTCCCATGAAAGAAAAAAAATTGGTATGAGATTATCTAGAATCCTTTCATAGAAAATAGAAGCTCCTATTTTTTAGACCTGCATATTTGAGCCTATGAAAATGGGGTGGAGTTACAAATCACCCACTAGCTTGGGAATATTATCTGCCACTTGTCAAACATCTAAGTTTAGATTTTTTCGTTGAAGATGATTTTGGAAGGAAAACAAAATTTTCACATGTTTTTCTATCACTACAGAGAAGAAAAAGATATTGCATTGATGAGACAACCAACTTCCTTAAATTTTGGGGTTTACACTTTAACATGATTTTCTATCACTAAACAGAAGAAAAAGATATTGCATTGATGAGACCACCAACTTCCTTAAATTTTGGGGTTTAAACTTTTAAACTGAACTGGACTACAAAATTCATGGGGCCAGTAACTCTAAAATATTCCTAAAAAATCTCATGCAGCTCCAACACTATTTTTTAGGAAGCCCCCTACCCCAGCGTTAGAAAAATCCAACTATACCATGTGGCCAAAACAGTTAGGCAGGCAAAAAATATACCATATCAAAGAATTTAACCCCATGTGGAAGTCTGATGATAAAAGATTATTTGAGATCCACAATTTTGATTGCAAAACTGTGGACTAGCTCTCATCATCTGAGATGTGAAACTGGTAGATGGATAGTAACCAAAGAAGATTGGGGACAAAGAACTTGCATTTGTTTTTGCAGCTAAAGGGTAGTAGAAACTGAATGACATTTCATCAAAGAGTATGTAGTGTATGCAGATATCTGTAGTTAGTTTGATAACAGCTTAAAGGTGAACAGTTTAAATGAACATTTTGAGGAGGCAAGACTTCACAAAACAACAAGTTTCTTACTTACGATTCATAACAGAAAAATCAACATAGTAAAGAATCTCTTAGTGCTTTAGACCACTAGATGTCATATACGTCAGTAAAATTCCTTCATTCATTTTTTCAATATCTTTATTTATCTTGTCAGAGTTATTCTGTTATCTATAAACATAGACAACATTACGTGCAGTTACATTCCAAAGACATGCTTAAAGTTTAAATATCTTGATTAGGAATTTCTTTTATAGACCTCTCTGTTCTAGTCATCTCTTAATGAGTTTTATAAATTTCTTATAAAATTTGAAAATTAAATTTCTTTTTATGTGTTGAAACTTCACAAAAAGTTGGGGTTTTTGTGAAATGGTAAACCTATAACTTATTAAAAATTGAGAATTTGAAAAGAACACAACATTAAACTTGGGTGAACACCAATAAGATTCAATATATTACAACTGCTCAAGCATATTTATTGTAATGTAGCCACAATTTTAAAATGCAACAGTGATCCCTCTTATGTCGCTAACATATGCCAACTACTCAATGTTACAGAAGTACCACAAGAAATGAGTAATATGATGCACAAAAATAGATTCATGATAAGATGAACAAGCCGATTATCTACAAGAAATCCTTTGAAAAGCTGCAGCTCTGTTTCTAGCCTTGTGGTCAGTCCACTGCAAACAATAGCTTTCCCAATTCAGAAGCAGACTTTGCGATGCAAGTTCTTCGATTGGTGTCATGGCATCCTCCTTTTTCTTTGTTACCAACATCATTAAAAGCTGCTTGTGCATTTTGTGGTCCAGACTCCAAACAAAGTGGCATATCACTCGTTGAGGATTCTGTTCCACTTTAATTTTCTAACTATTAAGCACCATAGGAGCAGGATAATCAGTCCTCAGGTCACATTGTGTTGTGGGCACCCTCCTGTAAAATTCTATGGAGGGGAACGTTCCTGTTCAAAAAATCAAGTGTAATTCATCAGTATCTCTGGGCAAAGGAGTCAAAAAACTATGAATATAACATCAAGGTCCACGCAGAAGTAGAAGATCTAAGCTCCAGGTATCAGAATTATGCATTTTCAATTAATCATTTTGCTTATATTTAATTTCAACTTTTTAGGTTTAAAATCAGAAATTTTAATTCATTGCAATCCCCTGGACTATGTAGATGCTGCAAATTTTCCTGTTGAATGAAAGTATCTCAATAACTTAAGTTAAAAGTCAGAAAGAATTCTCTCAATCATTATTATTAATCTAAATAAGTTTAAAAAAAGAAATCGGTAAAGCACCTTAAAGGATAAAGCAATAATCACCTCTTACTGATCCCATTCTAGCTCAGCTGATTTACTGTCCACATCAGGGTCCCTTTCGATTATTTGCAAAGGTGCATCAAGTTGAGGGGATTCCTGAGCCATAACACGGCAAATTGCATTATATCTTAATCACAGTTCGTTATAAACATTAAATTGCCGAATATATATCCTAAATTTCATCCCCTGTATAATTATAAATAGAATTGTAAAATTTAATCATCATTTATGATGTCATTTGTCATAAGACTCATATAATTTGTTTAGGACATATGCAAAGCCCTCATGATAATAATGTTGAATTTGTAAACGTATCATTCTTAATGACATGAAACAGAAATTATACTTTCTAGGACTCTCTTCGTTTTCAGATTTTCAATGAAAATTTTAACAGAGAAATATGTTCCTCTTCTTTTTGACTTCGATCTTTTGGTTATGTGCTGTGCAATATTACAAAAGTTCTGTAATCTACTATGAACCTACATAATTTATCGGAGATTTCAAAGATAACCAAAGCAGAACTTTTAAAGGTTTAGAGAGCTCCAATTGAGGCTAGGTAAGCCTTGGCAATCGCAGGTATTCTAATACCAGCAATGGATGATTGAGGAATAAACATCTTGAGAACTGTTTACAATATAACCTGCTTTATTCTACAGAGATGAATACTTGAGGAATGAAGGTCTAGGTACCTAGTTACCCTATAATTCAATTTGTGCAAAAAACGTTATCCTCATTACCAGCCCTCATGTGTTGACAACTATAAGGATGCAATTTAACACTATTAAGATATGTAGATTTTGGACATACCATTTTAATAGCTAGAAATTAAATTTCCAAGTATAAATTAAAGCAGTTTGAACTCTGAACAACTTGGGATGGAGGTCTAGCTGTCACTGGCCTTAGAATAGTTACTTAAATCTAAAATCTTGACTAGTCTAGTTCATGATTACATGCGAATGTAACAGAAGTGGCCTTAAATCCTTTCACCTCTGCACATCATCAAATTTAAACTTCTATTAAGATAGGAGCATGAACTATCAATAGGCAATCTGTAAGAACCCTTCACAGGCTCAACTGCTGAACTGTGTTTCTTTTTTTGTTTTGGTTTTGGATGTTTGAATTTTTTTGTGTTTTTTGCAAGGGTTTTGAACAAAAAGAAAATGAACAATAATCTGAAATTTCGAAACAAATAAACCACTGCTGCAACTTCGAATTAAATTCCAATAATTACAGCAATGCTAACTACTAATAGTTGCAAGGAAAACCTGATAATGATGCCCAATGATGAAGGCAAAGAGTTGCACTCGGAATCACTGTTCACGCAGCACTGTTCACCGTGTCACTATTCATTGTTCACTGTTCACGGCTGTACGGAATTACTGTTCATCACGGCACTATTCATCTGCACTATTCACAGCTGACACTTTCTCTCCCTTATTTTGTAAATGAGATGAACACTGAAATAAAATATTGTTGACGCACAATCAGAACCTCTGTATGAGATTCTCTCTGAATTATCAAATTCTCCAGGTATTTCACTGGCTCAAATGATGAACACGTAGAAGAAACTACGTTCTTCAATGGAAATGGCTGAAACCTTTCTCAGAGCACAAAAACCTGTTCTTTCAAAATGATAGCAATAACAATGGATGCTTCATTCTTCATTTTCCAAGCAAATATAGGCCTCCAAAAACCCTAATCCTCTTCATTACAATTTTGCTTGTAATTTCATTTAATTTCACTTTGGGTG
>MU224064.1:647771-658039 GCA_018584345.1 Thuja plicata
CCCCCAAGACGGGGTCAAGGGGCAGCACCCCTTGCGGGGTCTAGGGGCAGCGCCCCTTGTGCGCTACCTGTCGCAGTACAGGGCGGGGTCGAGGGGCAGCGCCCCCACGGGGGTTTTCGGGGGCAGCGCCCCCGAAAGCTCAACCGACTTTAATTATTTTATAAAGGCATCAAGAGTTATTTTTCACCGACAAATGAGAATTAGAAGTAACAAAAATGCCTTTAAACTCACCCTTTTAGGGTTGTGGATGCCAAGTTTTAATTAAATTCGCCATAAAAAACCGTTTTAAGTCAAACTGCAGGCGAAATTCGCACCAAATTCGTCTTTTTTGGTGAAATTTGCCTGGGTTCGAACCAGCTCAACCCGGGTTCGAATTTGGCAATTAAAAATCGGACCCTGCCTGAAAAGTTCGAACCCACAGTCGAACCGGACCCGAATTTCGAACCGGTTCGAATTTGGCAGGGTCCGGAGGGGTCAGGGGCCGAACCCGGTATCTTAGGATTTCTCTATACAACTTCAACAGGTGGGCATCTTGTTGATACACCACCACCGTTTTGTGAAGAGCAGCTTTAGCTACAAGATATAGAACAGTGTTGAAAGTGTAGATGCTGATCCTCAATTGTGTAAGCACTTAGTTTGTTCAATCTTGTTTGAATCTGGTAGACAATAGCCTTTATTTTTAACTTTTTCGTTGTTTCATGGTTCAGGGGCATATCAATTTGGTTGTCAACATATTAATCATAATAAATCAATTTTTACGATGCCTTAACTCCCTATGAATGATTGCTACATCTGCATCATCAGAATCGATACTTATTTACATCTGCATTTATCTTGCGATTTCCATAAACATCGTTTTGGCCAAACACAAATATTACAGTGACTTAATTGATCCATGTAATTGCAGATCAATATCTAGTCTCTCTACACTTGCAGATTGATATTTATTAGCTTACACACATTGTTTAGAGGATATGGGTATAAGGTTTATAGCGAGAATACTATCATCAAGAACCATAGAAGAATAATTTTGGAAATATAAACATCAAGATAAAAAGAAGTCACTTGCAATTTAAGAATTTTAATAAAACCCTAAGAAATTCCATAAGGGGACATTACAAGAAGTTTAAAGAAAGAACATAAATTAAAATTTAATAAAACTAATTAAATTGTTGTAAAGTTGAGATTAGAAAAGAAATTTTTTTAATGAAGATTATAGGAATAAGGAATTAAGGGAAAATTTATATCCAAATGTAAGTAATCGCAAGATAAATGCAGATGTAAATAAGTATCGATTCTGTATTATAAGGGATCCTATTGATCTTAGATTCGATATTTTATTAATGACTCAATGATATGAAGAGAATGGATAAGAACGAATATCAAATATAGACTTTATAGTGACTTGAAAGTAATATATAGATTTCTATTTCTGATCTTTGATCTTTAGGCTTATGCGATTATCTGCCACTGGTTGGTCTGAACAGATCCTAGAATATTATCTCATCGCTGGTCTGGTGTAGTATCTTGAGAAGTTGTGATATATTGATACCGTTTCTGATTGGGTGCTTGCTGCTTATGCAATATTATTATGATGTCGTTTCTGCTTCATAATGTTTTTAAGTTCATGCATCCATGACTTTACAATTCGTTGGCCCAACCTGAGCGTCAAGCTTGATTTCCAATAATAGATTAAAATCTTCCGCTGAATATCTCCCTGATTGGTTTTGGAATGTCTTATATATTGTAGTGGGATGAAGAGTTATGTCCATAAGACATGTTTCTACCTTAGTCACAACTTTTGATGAAGAATCAGGTTGATATATTAATCTTAATCTACTAGTTATCGTGTCTGATTCTCTTAATTATTCCGTGCCCTTTTATTATTGTCTTCCACCGCTGGTTCTTGTTTGCCCAAGTCACCTTGAGTATAGTTGATATCTTAAGTTGCTGACTTGTATTCCTTTAGTATTTTAGTAATATGATTATTAATACAAATTGTATTATTATTATTTACTCTTTGGATCATCTTATTATTACTTATCATTATTATAATATTAATTATTATTTATTTATTGCATATTTTTAATGTTATTATTATTTAATTATATAATATTATTACATTATATATTGTTATTTCAATAATATATTTTATTTATAATATACTATTATATTTACATATTATATTATTATTTGAATAATATATTATTATATTATGAATATATAACATTAAATTTTCTTTTATTATTATTCTTGGTTTAATAAAATTCTACTATTTAATTATTATTTGTATTTCAAAATGGGGACATCACAATTAGGGTTTAAACAGGGGACATGACATACTCCAATGGGCCGAGTTCCTTTCTGCAATCCCATCAGTCTTTAGTTTATGCCAACCTATTAGAGAAGATGTCCATGACATTGAACCTAACATGTGAATATTGGGAACTTATAGTGGAAAGGGAGATTCCAACTGCATGTTCTCTAAAGAATCTTAGGAAGATTTCTGGATGCTGAAGAGTTTTCAAATATTCTTTCATTCCTCCTTGCAAAGAGTCCAGATGACAAATTCCGCTGTTAAATTTTTTTTAATAGATAAGTAGGAGATATTTTCCACAGCAAGTCAAATTGTGATATTGCTATCAGGATTCAGAATCCTGATAGCAATATCAGAATTTTTTAACTACATAGTTGAATCCTGATAGCAATATCACAATTTTTTTAATATTCCCTTTTAATATTGTATTAATATAAGAGATTGTTGAAGGATCAATTGTGAAAAACCCTTCAAATAGAGATGAGAGGGATGATTATACGCCCTGGAAAGGCCATCCAATATGCCAAAGTAATGTCAAATAGTCAAACTAATAGACACAATCCTGTAGTATATCCACTAAAAATATTAAAAAGGGAGTAACTTGAAGACATATTGCCCTTGATTAAAAAAGAAGAGATTATATCAAAGTCAGATTTTTTTCTTAAGCAAAAAGACTTAAGGGATTGGAATATCAGCAGATATTGTGAATTGCTACAATGTCTTTCCCTATAGCTGAACTAGCAGGCTATTGGGTCTCCTGTTTCCATATAAATTCACGATGGATCATCTGTGATTACCATGTGGCATGCACCATTTGTTGATGGCAGTCGGAAACTGATTGGAGAATGAAGTATGCTGATTTGAACCTGTTTTTGCTGCATTACGCTGCTATTGCTGGACACATTTGTTTTCTCTATTGACTCTACCAGCATGCAGAATGCATTCTACAACATCAGCTCTATTTTGGGCAATCTCATAAACATGACTCAAAATGGATAAATATTCTTCTTGTTATGCAAGTAGCTGATTATGCCCCTCTGATTGTTTTTATTTCTTTTAAGTTTTGAATTAGCAACTTGTGATTGTCCTAATTGAGGGGTTAGTACTTGTGCTAGGCCTCCATAGCACTTATTAAGCAATTGAGAGTGTCATTGGTGTTAGGTAGAGCCAGGTGAATAGTTTCCTTAGATAGGAATATGCATTAGCAGTATCAGGGCTTTTGGTTGGTGACTTTGATAGAATGTAATGTCCCCATTTTTCATGAGCATCAGAGTTGAGGGATTAGCCTATTATTCTGCCCCTCGTAGGCTAGTAGACATGGATAGGGGGTTAGTTATGGCACAAGGAAGGTATGATCTTCTAATGGCTCAGTTCTGGCAGAGCTCAGTGTTCTTAGTTGGCTTGTGAGATGGTTTTTGGCTAATTTATATGGGTTATGCTATTTTTGGCAGAAATGGCTATTTTTAGGCTTATTCTGGAGCTATAGAGATGGACCTCTGCTATTTTTAGAAATGCCTCATGGTCACATGGAGAATATTTTCACTAGCTCCCAGTTCAGACGGCTTGGTCAGATTAATAATATTATGGGAGTTATGACATTTTTCGTGGCTAAGTATTAAAAAAGGATAATTATTTAGTATAAAGTTATATTATAACTTTGTATTAAAATCACTTAAGTTGAGGGTCTTAACGTCATGAGAAGGGGGCCATATTTATTAATAATTTATTTGACATCTTCCTAAGTCTAAATGATAAAATATATCATGAATTTAATGTTTATAACATTAAATCGTACTTGCTTGAGAGAAATCACAATTCCTGCTTTTTGGTGGGATTTAGACTTGGAAGGATATATTTGCTTAGCGTGAGAAGCAAAGGGCAGCCAGTTTTCATTATTGATTGAAATTTTCTTCTACTCTTGAGCTCTGAGAAAGGGTTTGACAGTGCAGCCATTGGAGAACGTAGTTCTTCTGTGTGTTCATCATTTGAGCCAGTGAGATATCTGGTGAATTTGATATCCAACGGAGGATTCATTCAGAGACTTCTATCGTGCTTCAGCGGAGGTTTACTTCAGCAATTACAACATTGATTTACAGGTTACAGAGAAGTTGGATTGCAGACAATATGCTCTCATTTATCCAGTGTGAGCATAATACTACAGAAGGCGTCTTTATGCTGGGAAGCAGTTATGCTGGGAAAGTGCGATTTTCATCAATAAATTCCCAGGTTCTTATTTGCTGTTATTCATTCAGATACTATCATTGTACTGAGTTTGATTCATTAAAAATTAATAAAGGCAGCAGTAGTTCATTTTCTATTCAGTATTTCAGCATTATGTTATTTGCTTTTTATGTCAAAAACCCTTGCAAAAACACAAAAACATTGTAAAACTCATAAAACGAAACATTACAGCAGCAAGAGCCTGAAAGGGGTTCTTACATAGAAGTAGGAAAAGTGCACTCAGTGTGTGATGGCAGTTCAGAAGGCTCACATTTGGGCCTATCTTCATGGGTCAGGAAGGAAAAGTGTATGGACAGGGTCCATCCATGGAGGGTTGATAATTCTATAAGTGGTGGAATGGGAGGTAAGACTAGGGGGCCACAATGCTGGTTCACTTATTAAATCAGTAGGACTTGAAACCCTAAGAGGCCACGCAATCAAAGAACTTAGCCTATTGGAAAGAGGAGTGAAAGTAGTGTTGGCATAAGGAGTAATCTTATTCTTACCATTATTAGCTCTGGTACTGTTGTTCACATCCTCCTGAGAAGCAGCAGCAATACAGAAGAGACTGCTAGCGTCCCTGATTTCCTCCTCCAAAATAATCGTCATTTTGATATGGAAATCATAGAATCCAGAAGCATAGAAATCATATTAATATGGATTGTGGAAGCCTGTTAACACTCAATAGTCACCTTTCCATCAGTGGCAGGCATCTGAGAGTTTGTTTCAGAAGAAGCAATTGCAGGAACAGAATTGGAACCCTCTTCCTATTTTTGATATAATTTTTTATGGGCTAGTGCTGGAATACAAGCACTTGCCATCACAAAATTGTATGTCTAAATTTATGGATCTCTCCAGCAGTCTAGAACTTCTGTCCTCCGTATAGGGGATTGAATTGAAATCCTAAGCAGGCATGTGAAATCTACAGCTCCTTCTAAATTCTTTGCATTTATGATACAAGAACAAGGCAATACTCTCTGCCAACACTTTTATGAAAGTATGCAGATTGTCAGAGCCCTTATTATATTGCCTATCTTAAATTATTATTTTTAGCTGATAATAAATGGCATTGGGATATGCTTTTGTGCTGACATAAGAAAAAATACAGAGCTCATCAATAGGGTCAATTGCAATCCAACTTTCACTGAGATCCATGGTGTCAAGGTGGATAGGAAGTTGGATCACACAAGCAAAGTGATGGTGTCAATAGTAGAGAGAATTCTCAAAATCCTACAGAATGATGAGGTGATTGACTGCAATCAGCAAACTCCTCTACATTTAACATGCACGGGAAGAGCTTGATATCGCATTTAAAATAGATAAATTTGATAGGAAAACACTACATTATCATGCCATTTGGAGAGGGGCAAACATGTATGCCTGCAGCTAGATGTCCAAGAGTTCACATCCTTTTTCAAAGGTCTTGAGTTTGAATCTGAACAAAGTGAGGACGTTGAGATTGAATCTGAAAAATTGTGAGTTGAGTTTAAATCTGCGTAACAGTTGACAGCTCATTCACATGGTGACTTTTAGACGGTCTTTTGGTTCATCTGGTGTGCCCCTTGTGTACCATTTGTTTTACCTAACGATGGGGAAGGTGAACCAATTTGCTTGGAAATTATGAGCCATATCAAAACGTATTTGACTATAGTTGTTCATGTTTGAATTAGATTGATTAGGTAGTGTTCGAATTATACTGATGAGGGTACTATCATTGTCAATTTATTGTTACAGCAATAATTGCCATGCCAGAGGTTAGTATAGTCCATTCGCTCAACCTTCTACTAGGAAAATGCATTTTTGGGAAACGAATTGGAAGAGAGTCGTCATCTTATTTTAAACAAGAGTAGATAATCAGTAGTCTAAAAACAACTGGTTCATTGTTTCTGCATCACATTGAAAACTAGGATAGATATCGGGCCAAACCCATCCTATCTTTTGGAAATTATTAGTAGTTCTAGAAATTTACAAAGAACCATTAGCAATAGGAAGCTTCTATATTAACTATTAAGGCCATGTTCTGGTGTTCCACAGTCGATTGCATTGTCTTGTTAGTTGCTGGCCAGTCTGTTTAGGGGCACAAAAGCAGATGTGATTGTACATTTCCCAGAGTTACTGCGACTCCAATCTATTTTGTATCCCCCACAATCCTTCCAAATTATTCTAGTTGGTAGTTCTTCAATCAATTACAGTCCCTGGCTGGGTAATTGATTACAAGCATTTGTATTCAACTATTGCTCCAAGAAATGTTTCCATCTTGAACTATGCTATAGGTATTCATATATTGAGTCCTTCCCTTTGTAAGAAAAGAAATGTTTCCATTTTGAACTATCATATAAGTCTTCAAATTTTGAGTCCTTCCCTTTGTTAGAAATCTCTCAATTGGGCTAAGGCCAAAGTTAGTCTATTCAAACTGTCCATTCTAAATCTGATTTTTGCTCCCAGTCCGACCTGCCATGTGGTTCTTTACTGGAGATATTGTATGCCGAGTTTTATATATTTTAGCTATGGATGAAAGCAATAATTTCCAGTTGGCATAGATCAATTCAGAGTTAGGTAAATAGAAGTATGTACAGCCAAACTGTACTGCCAAGGATACCTGTTCCCAATTCGTTAGTCTCTAGGTTAATCTTATAGCTCCGTTGAATTGTTTGATATTTTTAATATTAAATCCTTCCTCCAATTTTTATTTCAATAAATTTTTCATGGGAGACTAACGAGTGTTTGAAGGAATTTTGGGGTTCTTTCCACTAATATTTTGTTGGATACTAACTACCTAATACAAAGAAATTTTTGGCTCTATTCCAGATAATCAACACAGGAATGTATTTGGAGGAGAGAGGTGGAATGGAATAGCTTTTAGTAAACTTGCACTAGTTGGGTACTTGTGTGCTCAATCTTATAGTTTGATGTCCATATTTGTTGACTTTTTTCCAGATATGCTTGCTTTCTAGGGCACGGGGAACCGTAGGTATGTCACATGAACTAAAAATACTGTAGTATGATATTGTTTCTCCCAATAAATATATTAGCTAATACAAAGTGGAATTGCTTTCATTTATTTGTTGTCCCCAGGCCAGCTGCTATTTGCCAATGAATACCTTATTTGAGCTAGCAGGCAGGGTGATAATATAATATTCCTCAGAAAATCGATAACAGGTTAGTCAATTACCTCCAGCAACTAGTAGACCAAATGTTTTACTTACTTCATTTGCAACTCTTGTTGCTGATGCTTATGCTTTATGGAATGAAGCGATTCTTGAACAGGAATTACATTATTTGGCATTTGTCTAACATGAAAATCAATCAGATTGATTTCAGAGATGAACTTTGAGAGTTCTGCACCTCCCGGCTATTAATATGGAAATTCTTCTATATTAATATACCATGGCAACTTTATTGAGACAGATTCTAAAAATTGTGAGGAAATATTTTCTATTAAATTTGATTGATGGATACATATGGATTACATAATGGCATTAGCATATGAAGCTGGATAGTGGAATTGAATACAATAGCTAGGTACTAACTAATAGCTATTATCAATCATGAAAATTGTATTTGAAAATCATCGTGATAAATTTCATATCAACCCAGAGGATCAAGTTTGTTCAGACAAGCATTGATTAAGAATGAGCTAAGAGGATTTTATCTAGAATCCAAGATCAAGCCAAAGTGGAAAGAAGTTGGTGACATGAATTTGGGTGGCCTCAAAATGGGCCAATTTAACAAAAGAAAGTTCAGCTATAAAGATTATCTCTCACATTCTTAGCTAGACAAATATTCAAAAGTGAAATTGTAGCAATAGCAGGCTTCCTTCATGCCATCCAACATATTGATCTGATCGTGGAATGTGCAAGGCACTATAATTTAGAAGAATGAGCAATTAAAGACCTAGATGGCAATGTGTTAGCAGACCTCTCTCCACCGACAATATTAGAGGCCTTTCGAATTCCAATGTACAAATCAATGGTATGGAAATCAAAAGAACATGCATTCAAAGTTTACACTTTTGGAGTTGACCATTGTGATGGAGTTATCATCCACAAGTGACTGCAGAAGATCAGGCCCCACCATTCCAAATTGCCCAAACAATTGGTCTGGTTAGAATTTCAGCAGGAATATAGTGACTTGGTGATGATGCTAAGTATAATATTTGGAATTTCGCAGTCCTACATGTTTGATCCTTAGATGTGGTACTTTATTGAGAAAGTGACAGAAAGAATCAAGGCTATGGACTGGGATGGAATGATCAACGACAACTTGGACGAGTAGCTCAGAAACTAGAGCAGTCAAGGACCTTTTACATGAGCTCATATGTTATATATATGTTGGCCAGAAGGACTGGATACGAAGGATTGAGATACAAGGGACTGATAGGAAGTAGTCCAAATCAGTTAAAAGTACACGAGTGTTATCCTTCGTCGCATGTAAAGAGCCTGCCTGGCTCTATCCCGAATTTAACTAGAAATAGTTTAATTTATTTTGAAATTGCAATACAAATAACAATTAAACTTAAGATAACTACTGCAAACCATAAATTGCTTGATTCTGAAATTCTCTTATTGAATTCAAATATGGAACCATCTAAATTTGATATAAAACTTCACATTCAATACAAGGAATTAACCATAATTTAACCTGTAACCTCCTGCACATATTAACAATGCTGATTTGAAGCACTAGGGAAAAAGATCAATATAAAGCATAGTTCATAAAAACTTGATTGTTCTCCTTTAAATTTCATCCGCTACTGGGCGCGGTTAGAAACAAGACATCGGCTGATGTTAATGATTATTCACACCAAAAGCAAACTGAATACAAATCCCTTGAAGTGACGTCTAATAATTCCAACTTAAACTCCTTTCTATGGCGTCAACGCTATAAATTACTTCCCAAGAATCCTCATTGTTGTTCAAAGAAAATCTTCACACACTTCATTGGAAACGAATTCCAATTCAAAGTGCTGATTACTGTAAAGAATTTACAATTCTTATAGCCTGCAAAAAACTCGAAACCCTTGTTCTTCTCCAAAGAACTCCAAAAACGAAAACAAGAATGAATAACAAAATCAATAAAGCATTCGATTTCTTCTCCATGTCTTTTATAATCTAAGTTGCCGGTTCGGATTCCGGTTCGTATGCGGGTTCGAGATTCAGGTTCGACATTCGTTCAAATTTTTTCTGGGCTGGGTTCGATTCGTTTTGGGTTCGTTCATACAAGAAATTTTTATTTTTTAAAATATATATATATATATATATATATATATATATATATGTAAACATATGCAGCAGCAAATAAGTTCATACATGACTAAGCTAATAAAGTAATAATAAAGCAACATAGCAAAATAGACCACCACCACCACATATATTGTTGTTTTAATTCAAATGACATAACAAAATGCCAATATACACCACCATATCAATGTTTTGGTTCAAAAACAATAATGCCAACATTAATAATCACTGTATCAGTTATCAGTGACCAAAAAAACATCAAAAATCATCAAAAAAATCTTCATCATTCTGCTGTTGCAGATTAGGCAGCAGATTAGAAGCACAAACAGTGCCACTAGCATCAGTACTAGCATGCCCATCCTCGGGATCAGCCTCAACATCACTAGGTAGCCCGATATCAACATCATCAATTGCAAGTGCATCAAAGTGGCCTTCCAACTCCGCAGACTCTGGTTCAACATCCCAATGTTGTGCCTCCCCTGTTTTGTAAC
>MU224064.1:660015-705765 GCA_018584345.1 Thuja plicata
TACAAAATTTAATGCCTTGTTGAGGAATAAAACACAAATGTGCTTTCACTCTACTGTAAGAGCTACTAGATTCCTCTTTGCAGTGGCTGCAAATCCACACATAACCTCCTCCACCTGGCATTGGTTTAATCATCTCTACATATTTCCATAGTGGAGAGCGTATGTCTACTTTGAAGCGGGAGTTTTCGGTGGTAGAAGCACTTGTAGCCATTCTTTGAGTCTGAATCTACAAGCAACACACAACAAAAAAACTCATTCAAACCTTGTAAGAAAAATTGTAAAAAGAAACTCTGATTCAGCAGACAATCACAAACTCAAAGTTTAAAAACTAGTAAAAAAAAACAAAATTGAAATATTAAATAAGTTATAACTAATAAGAAAAATGAAAACTCAAAACAAAATGAGAAAATGCATAAGTATAACCTACCTCTGCAAAAACTGGAGTCTGTGTCAGCTACGATCCTTGCTGGAAGTGGAAGATGAACTCTCGTTGCTAGAAGTGGAAGATTAACTTGTGCTCACAGCCTCACTGTGTAGTGGCTGCTAGAAGAGTTAGTGGTTGCTGGAAGAGTTAGCGGCTACTGGAAGAGTTGTTTATAAACCAGTCGTGGCTGCTAGAAACCAAACGCATGATGAAATGATAAATCATAAATCCAATGTTTTGTTTATAAGTCTAAAACCGTGCATATAAAAAAAACGGGACGCTTTAGGGTTTTAAGGCGGCACAAAAGAATAAAAAAACAATAAAACAAAGCGTTGAAAGTCAAAACAACTTGAAATTCTCGCAAATTCGCTCAAAATTCGTTAAAACTTGCTGTCATTCGTTCCGGGTTCGTTTTTTTAATTTTGAAATTCGTTTTGGACTATTCAAAATTCGTCCAGGGTCCGTTTTACCGAATTCCTGGCGAATTACACAGACAAAACCCGAATTTGATGCGAATTCAAACCGAATTCGAATTTCATACGAATCAAATGTTGAATTCCAGGTGAAGGGAACGAATATGGTAACTTAGTTTATAATCTCTCCACAAGAAATTGAACCCTAGCTTCTTAATCACACATTTCACCTACATAAAGACTATGCTTTAAGTGCACATTTGAAATATAATAAACTATTATATTTCATTCCACTTTAATGATGAAAAGAGACCCTTTCATTAAAATAACAATATTTTGATACATAAGGTCATTGTTTTATGAGCTTA
Source organism: Thuja plicata (assembly GCA_018584345.1). Classification (NCBI taxonomy): domain Eukaryota; kingdom Viridiplantae; phylum Streptophyta; class Pinopsida; order Cupressales; family Cupressaceae; genus Thuja; species Thuja plicata. The sequence goes on from MU224064.1 coordinate 661,221, forward strand.
GGATTTAAAACTTCTCAACCCGGTTCCAACGAGCTATAACACTAAGATGCCCAAAATACAATCCTAATAAAAATAGCAACCTTAGCCGATTTAATTAAATAATAATCATAATTCACCTGTCTTGCAAAAACAATTGAGGAAGCATCAGAATCAAAATCTGACAACACATGAGTGATCCTGAATATGAAATATGATGAATGAAACTGATGGGGTGACTTACTAAAAATAGACGCTCCCTCCAAGAATCTTGGAGCCCAAACTGGAAGCCAAAAATAAAATTTGGGAGCATCATATAACTCCTCTAAATCATCTGAGCTCCGTGGAATCAACTGTTGACTTGCTATAAATAGTAAGTCCCTCAAAACGGGGCCACAACCCACAATAGGGTCCTCTAATCACCAGTATTAGCCTACAATGACCCAATGATAGGCTAAATCCACTAACTCCAATGCTCCCTGAAAATGGGGACATTACATCGCAACTCTACTATAGGGAGGATTTCATGAGAGACAATGATTCCTTTTCTATGCGCATTGTCAGATCTCTGCAAGGCGACTTTCATACGAGGTTGTCATCTGAAGCAATGAAGTTGGTGGAAACATACGGATTGTGGCTCATCCAATTCCTAAATTTCTCCTACATTAGGATTCAGGGATTCTCTTCTGAGCCATATAGACTTCCAAGGTATCCAACTGACAATATGGTGTTGCTGGAAGTCACTAGGCAGTTAATTGCATGTGAAAAAATTCAGAAAAAGAAGAAGAAATTAGGACTTGAATTCCCAACCACCATGGGAGATTCAGAGAAAATGTGTCCCTACCTACCAACAATAGAAAGGTTAGCCAATGAATTGTAGTTTTACCATTTAGCACTTCATACAAAAAGGATGGATTATGATCCTTATAATAAAATCAGAGTGGTAGTAGGTAGAAAGTACCAACACAGGATGCATCTTGAAGATTTTTGGGCAAATGTTGTTGATGAGTACGAGATTAAGAAGAGGATGTTTTCCAGGTTGCCTGTCAAAATAATCATAGCATGTAGGATCATCCAGGTGCTAGATCAAGTAAAAGAAGACAAACTTGATCTAGCCTGGGATTGAGAAAAAAAGAGAGATGATCATTTATCCACTTGATTGGTCCAGGCGTGAAATATTATATCTTGATTCGATATTAGGATCAATCTTGAAATACGCAAAATAGTGGGTCAAGCATCAAGTCAGAGAACTAAAGATGAGTAATGTCCACCTGACTTATGACTTGATGGGACATCAAGAGTCATAGAATGATAGACTTGGGCAATCATCATAAGCCGAAATTGAAGGAGAAACTCCATCAAAAAATATTGAGCGAGAAAAGGGAAAGAGTGTTGCCCAGGATATGCAACTGAGGAAAAGGCTTGAGGTGCCAAGTAAAAAGCTGCCACAAAAGAGGCAAAGGGCTGATGTGGCACCAACATCACCCAGCAAAATCCCGATCTTGTAAGAAATCAATCCTTTTATAGTGGAAGAGGTTGGAACATCGAAAGGAGATGGTCACAGGAATGTCAGGTTGTTATGCCAGTACAAGATAGGCAAAGTATCAATGCTTGTCAAGGATTTGTCCAGCAAGGAAATCAAGAGAAAGAACTTACTATGGAGGAATGCGTCAACACGATGTTAGGTGAAGGTTTGCGAGAGGGAGAAATACCTATCACAGAGGCAAAAAATCCTATTACAAAGGTAGAAATTCCTATCAAAGAGGTAGGAAGTCCCATCGCGGAAGAAGAAATCAATGAAGAGATGATACAGGGATACAGGAGGTTGCCAGCTTATGACCAACATACAACCGCTCGAAATTGGTTGAGAGAAAGAATGCAGAGGGAGTCTGAACAAGAAATTGATCCTGCATTAGAGTTATAGGAGATCCTAGACCGAATCAACAAGCCAATGGAGAAGGGAAAGGCAAAGAGGTTTTCAAAGATCATCAAGGAAGAATAAGGGTCCAGGACTCTGCATGCTACAGTGCCTATGGTTCATAAAGCCAAAGACCATATCACTCCAAAGGAATATAATGTGATAACATTTGATCTAGGATGTGCAACTAGGGAATAGGTAATAGAAGAATTTGATGATTCTGCCCAGGCAATGAAGGAAAGAAAGAAGAAATTGGAAGAAAAGTACCAGAAAGTGAAGAACAAGAACAAAACCTTGTGTGGATATCTGCAATGCCTATCTCATCTAGTTAGGCAAAAAGGCCAAGGTTTTGTTCCTCGTACAAATCTTCCAAGGTAACGAGTAGAAGCTATTGAGGAAATAAGGAGAATCACCTGAGGCGCAAAGAAATGGGTGAAAGGCATTCAGAATAAGGCTAAAAAATTTGTCGAGGAATTGGCATAGATGTATGAGAGATCATTAGCTATCCTTTATAGGGTGCAATCTATGGATGAATCGTGGGATGATACACATATTTACCATAATGAGATGATCCCACATTTGCAGAATTTGATGGAGACACCTAGATAGACAATGCTCGATGGAGGAATAGTGAGAGAAGGTGAGGCATATGATTTCGCTCACTAGTATAGTGCAGTCGTCATGGGAAAAGAAACATTTGAAAAATCGAATGAGTTGGCTAGATTGAGAAAGGCAATTGGAGATATTCAGAAGGGAATTTTCAATACAATTGTAGCCTTGTTTTCACAGAGATTGATTGAGGCCAAAATAACTGCAGATGGCTTGAGGGTAGACTCGAAGAGATCTTTTAAATAAATTCCTTTACAAGAGATGACTTGGAGAATATTTCCATATTCTCAAATATCATGCACACCACACAAGAGTCAATGCCAGATTAGGAGAACAACTTCAGCAAATCTGAAAGAGATGTAACTATGTTGAAATTCAAATGAGAATTAGTGCCAAGTGTCAGCGAGGATGAGTTGGAGATGGTGTTGGCCAGATTTGTTGCATTCAGGGAAAGGAATCATGTATAGTTTATTTTTGTTAATATTTGTGGCCATTTCGATAAGATCAATAATATGTATGCTGAGATGAATAATAATTATTATTCATCTCAGCATACCATTATTATATTAAAATAAAAGACAAGAAAATTGTCCTAGAGAGACAACTTCATAAGGGACAACTTATGTTTAATATCATGAGAAATATGATTAACCAATTCAGGTCGGCCTTTTACCATTGGTGTTATGGTGCATGTCTTCACACACATATATGTGGACTGTGATGCGAATTCACTAAGGCATCGAAGACATAACATGCCAAGGAGAATTCGCACTTGTAGCAGACCTACAACCGACTTGAATCTGATCATTACAACAATCATAATAATCAGTCATTTCTCATACACATCTGAAGGAGATATGCAGCTGAAGATGGAAGAACATTAGGCTCCGGATATAGAGGAATTACTTGCATTAAATCAGGTATTATCTTCTCCATCTTTTCTAATTAATTTCTGCACTCTTATAGATTGTAATATTTCCTTACATAAATCTGAATATATTAACATGGTATCAGAGCCAAGTTGAGAAAACAATCATTTTTAGATCTAGGAAAATTAATCTACTTGTTGTGCTTTATCAGGTTGATTATATTTGTTTCAATATAGTCGCTGGAGATTATTATTTCCGTGAATAAATTGCAAGTCATGGATACAAAGTATAGAACATGAAACGGGTATAGTGAAAAGTTAAAACAATGATTTTATATAATGGTTTAACCGACATCGTGGTTGTGGGAAAATACCTTTCGTATTATCTTTGTGATGTTTAATGGAAGTTGTTCATGGTTCAAACGCTAATTTACGGTGGAGCTGGGACTCGACGTTATTGAAATAACATTAGATATCACGGAAAGAAGCTTTCATTCTGAGCCTACAACGAAAATTGAAATTACCATATTCTCAACAAGGATTTGATCTATGCAATGCTAGTGAATAATAGTTTTATGGTGATCAAGTTATTTGAATGGGGGGCGCAGCGGAACTATCTGGCTCGGTATTCATAATATAGTCATCTTCTGGAGTTTATTAATTTATTTGTAATGAAAATCCCTCACAATGCATTTAAAGACAAATATCATGATGTGAATCATATTTGACACAAAAATTTGATGACACATGTCATACTTGGAGTTCATCTCTAAAAATATATATTTGTGTTTGACTTGGAAAGACAGCCAAAAATTAAAATGGTTTGAACACCGCTGAAAAATGTATTAATAGTGGAGATATATGAACAGCAGATTGTAACTTTGTCCTTCATCAATATAAACATTTATAAAAGAAATTCTAAGGCACGATAAAGAGGATGATGGACAGTTGGCAGTGGTACACCTAGAAACATTGTATAATCAACAACTCATATGCTGCAATTAAAGAAGGATTGTTTATAGAGCGCTAGTTTGCAAAAGATACGACTCAGTTAAAACATAGACAGTGCTGAAACAAATACATATAGCAGGCGCGGGTTTGGAAGTAACTACTTGGTATGTGGCAAGCCTCCTTTGATAATATATTGTCACATGAATAACAAACATGTGTTAGATATAGATATGTTGAAGTAGCAGTCATTCTGATTTGTAGCCTGCCCCTTGTAATGATGTTGTTGCTATTGACTTTCAACATTAATTGTGGTGCCAATTCTGTCTACAAAGATAATTGAAATTTTCACTTCAATTCTCGCCAAATGTTTTACAAGTAAAAGTTTTTTGATGAAATCAGTAAGGGATGTTACAATCCATCACCATATCAGTGATTAAAAATAAGAGTTAGAAGTGAAGGATGAGAAGTTATAACTTTGACATAGCAATAACATTTTCCATATGCATACAAGAAGATAAATTCATATGAATATACCATATAAGAAAATTTATTGCCATCACTTATACCAGCAAAATGACTGCTGCATAGGAATGGATACCTAGATAACTACAAACTAAATTGGTATGAGAGCTTCATCTAATCCCCAAACCATAATAATCAAATGGCAAATAATCTTATTTGTATGTGTTATGTTTAAATAATCTTGCATCTTGTAGTATATGATATTTCAAAGGTTGGAACATTCCGAGGATGGTTAATCACATTGATTACATCAAGTATGAATTCATGATGAATATGTTAGGTTTTTCTTTGATGGTTCTATATTCTTTTAGATCACTTAGTTTTGAGAATGAGATCTGGTGTGATAAAGATCTTGTGGTTACATTATGAGATTTATTTTTGATCTTCCCTCGAGACCAAGGGGGAGTGTTAATATTTGTGGCCTTTTTGGTAAGATCAATAGTATGTATGCTGAGATAATAATAATAATTATTCATCTCAGCATACCATTATTATATTAAAATAAAAGATAAGAAAATTGTCCTAGAGGGACGACTTCATAAGGGACAACTTATGTTTAATATCATGAGAAATATGATCAACCGATTCAGGTCGGCCTTTTACCATTGGTGTTATGGTGTATGTCTTCACACACATATATGTGGACTGTGGTGCGAATTCACTAAGGCATCGAAGACATAACATGCCAAGGAGAATTCACACTTATAGCAGACCTACAGGCGACCTGAATTTGATCATTACAACAGTCATAATAATCAGTCATTTCTCATACACATCTGAAGGAGACATGCAGCTGAAGATGGAAGAACATTAGGCTCCAGATATAGAGGAATTACTTGCATTAAATCGGGTATTATCTTCTCCATCTTTTCTAATTAATTTTTGCATTCTTATAGATTGTAATCTTTCCTTACATAAATTTGAATATATTAACAATTTTGGGCAAAAGAGAATTAATGACTTGGTGGGTATCTTGCTTCCATTATGGGTCAACTTTGACCACTCTCCCACTAAGTGGGCGGCCTTCTTCCTATTGTTCCATGTGGACCCGCTCATTAATTGTAGATTCTCTCTCCATGCCCTAACCCTAATTAGGGTTGAGGTGGCAAGATCTGGGCCATTGATTTTGTTTCAATCCTAGCCACCCATTTTAATTTGAGGCCTATATAAAGGGCTCAATTCTCATTTGTAAAGGGTAGAATGTTAGAGATTGTTGCTAAAGAGCTCACAAGATAATAAAGTTTTCAATGGTGTGTCGTGATAACTTGATGTGTTTTGGTGCTTGCATGGTTTCTTTATTCCTTCACTTAGGTTAAAGTTGCTTTCAAGTTATTAGTTGAAAGAGATTGATAGTATGTATTGTTGTAGTGAAATGGTTTTGCTCATACCTTTTGCTAGTAGATGATTTCTATGTGTAGTGTAAGGTTGGTCTTGGCTCTTATGAGGATGCTTAACTTCTGTCACTAAATTTGCATTGTTCCATGATGATGTTTATTTGTGATATGTAAATCATTTGCACAACCTTTGAAGATTGCAAGCTCTTTGTGCAGATGTTGAATTTGGCGAAGTAGAGAGTGGTAGATTTCACTTTAGCAATCACTGTCTTTTAAATTCTTAGAATTAGAATAGCACTCCTAAACCCTCATCTCATTTACTTTCTACATATTTTGTGAAAACCCTTAAAAAGGTACTTTCATCGCCATATCATTTGAAAGCTCCCAAAAAAATAGTATTGTTTGAGTCGTCTTGAGAAAATAACATGAATCTTTTTGTGTCATCAGCATATCACAATAACCATTGAGCTTATCCACACTTAAAAGAAACCTTGTAATTACTTGTATGATCTTTCGCAATCCTAGCATACACAGGATTTTATTTTGTGTTGGTGTGGTCACAAAACACCCACCAACAAGTAGGAACCATACTTTGAAAGGTTTTATATTTAATTAAATTGCAAGGACCAATGTCCCATAAAGAGTCTCAAATCCATGAGTTGAGACCCTCCCTTCTATACTTCAAAGGCTACACCATGCGGTTTTAATGACTTATTTTAGGGCTCCTTTACAAATATGTAATTAATTTTTTTCTTATAAACACCATTGTCTTGTACAATTTCAAAGGCCATTTGAGCAATTTAACATGTCAACACGCTAATGCCAGCTTTATGCTTCCTTTTGTAGTTAAGTAGTCAAATGTACAAATAATTTTTGCCTCATTATCTTTAAATTCCCTCTACAATTATTTTTATTCATATTATAACTGTACATACTATAAGCTAGACATTACAGATATTGTCCTAAACTTTATCGAAAACCTTCATAAACCCATTCTAATAAAATAGTGAAAAACTCCTTTTCTAAATAAGTAGTGAAATGTGCAGTCCTTTCCTTCTTTAATATCTTTAAATCTTCTTTACAATTAATTTTATTCAAATTACAATTATACATACTTTAAGCTAGAGTTTCTTTTAGAAACCTCTCCAGGTTCAAAATTATAAAGATTTTATTCAACATTTGGCTTATTCTTGAAATATAAAATTTTAGGGGACGTCCTTCAAGAATGATTGTCTGATCCTTAAGCTTATGATATAAACATATTATTTACACTGCATTTTGAATACACACAGATATACATATATATATATATATATATATATAGAGAGAGAGAGAGAGAGAGAGAGAGAGAGGTATGTGTGTAGCTTGCACAAACATATTCATATAAAATTTGGCATTAAAATAATTTTGATTAATACAAGTTGCTGATCACTACTCTAGTATAATACCATGCAACGGATGAGGGCCCAATGGATCCCACGAAAGAAAGGATGTTCCTTGATTTCACTTGCACCTTTACTTGAGCCTAGTCTATTTGCAGGATCTCTATGCAGCAACCCACGCATTAATTGTCTCACAGCCAAGCTTGCCTGTATATAGAATAAATGTTAGGAAGTATAATTAATTACAAGAAACTATAATTACCTTACAAAGTTAAAGTGCTGTTAATCTATTAAGTAAAAATTTGTATGCGAACTGAATAGGCATGTTAGTAAATAGATTTTATTTACTCAAACACTACCATAATATGAGATTTATGTCTGTGAACGTCTCAAATGTAGATGTAAGTAGCTTTTCCCCTTCAAACAATTTTTGATAAACTAGGAGTCACCATATGTGATTGCAGCTCTTTAAAATATAGGTGCTTCAATTAAGGAACAAATATATGCATATTATATGGATAAACAAATAAAACATTTGATCCAAAACGAAATGACAAGAAAAGATGGCATTCAACTAAAACATTTCTATTGCATAATTGAATTATTTAGTATCATAGACCTACAAAAAAAGCGATGGTATTATTTTCAATATTCTTACAAACTTTGGTAGATGATGCCTACAACATTATTAATAAATCAAATAATATATGCCATTGACTTTATATCATCATTTTAGTAAGAAAACAAATCAATCTTGAGGGGAGACCTATAGGTAGCGATAAAAAAACAAGTAAATAAAATAATTCCATTCAATCTCATCCATAAAATTGAAATCAGCAGAATAATCTCTGCTCCTTTCCCCAGTTTCTTTTCCTTTAGGACTTGTACAATTTTCACATGGTACAGGGTATATCTAAGATATGAAGGTGAAATCATTAGGAAGCAAAATTAAAGTAATTTTTTAGTAAATTTCTTAATGTTCATGTCATTTTCCTATTGTTCACATCATCCATTACCTATCTATATCTTATAACAGCTGGTATGTGTTTTAATTTGTATCTTTTATTGTGATGAAAAACAATATAGATGTTTAGTAAAGTGCTCTTTAAAGGAAAGCTCCCTATAAAATAAATGTTAAGCTAAAATTGGACAATATGTACTTACAATTTACACTCTTTACAATGCTTTTTTTTAGAGTGGCTCACATTCAAGCTTAAAAAAAGTAAAGTTTATCTTTTTTATTTTCTTAGAGTGAAAGGCTAAGGCACTCTTTCAACACTAGGCATTTTGTATTTTAAAACATATGATATGACTACATGCTTATGCTTTTTAATTAAAATTAAAGATAAGTTGGGGAATTATATACAAAGTTTAATATGTTAAAACATAGACAAGAATGCTTCGTTTGGGTGCAATTCACTTCAACTTACATTGCCACCTCGTTTCCTAAGTAGGAGGTGGAAAAGATAAATCACTCCTTTTTTCTTTGTTTGAAGCACAATTCTAATTGGTCAAATTTCTATTTCATGGTCACTTGAATTTATAAAAAATTGCATTGTCATCTGTTGGGTGGATATTTTGCAACCAACAATTTTTAAGGATCTACCAGTGGTTCCAGCCACAGGGTGTGAGACACAGTCTTTCCTACTTCTAATGGAAGGCTCCCCCCTCTTACTACTACTGGAATCAACATAACACTTAACTACTATTTACACTAAGCAAAATCAGGGTGAGACATTCATCCTATTCTCTTATTTCAGAATAGATGTTACTATCACAATACAATCTTTAAGCAATAGTGTAACTCACTTGCAAAGTATTTATTGGAGCAATAATTCCGATAAACAAAAGATTAGACATAAGAATAATCTTCAGCGTACCAACATTCTATGTAACCAAGAAACTCATGAAATCTCAAAGTTTTTCCATGGCTCCTTATGAGATTTTGAGAACAAGAATGAAACACATGTGCAGCTCAAAGTCTCCAACACATATTTTACCTTGCACGCACAAATGAAGAAAACAAAGCAGCACAAAGTCTGCAAACTATTCCCTTGCTTGAGTGTCCTATGTTAATCTCAGACTTGATAAGCAACTCAAAGTTTGCAAGACCAAATCTGAAACCAAATTATAACTTTGAATGCAATATGCAGCTCAAAGTTTGGAAGATTGAGTTCAAATTCCTCTTGGATGAAAGCACAAAACTCACAATCAATATCCAGAAAATGTTGTCACATAACAACTTGAATCAACACAAAGTTTGAAAGAAGGTTGCCTCTTTTATTGAAAGCAATTTAATCTACATCCAAGCTCAAAGTCTTAGAGTGCATATACAAACTGGTAGAGTTTTCTTACATTGCCCAAAAGATGAAAATTACAATGAGCACCCTCATTTATTTATAGGTGAGGGGCTAAGCACGAAAAGTGGGAGAAACCCAACTAATCGCGACTTATTCAACAACTAACTACCTATGATTCACTTATTCAACATTGCGAGTCCTAATGTCCTGCAATGTGATTAAATATTATAACTTTGCAGGTGATTCTATTACATGCATTACATCTTGTTTTTAGATTACATGTAATCTGTCAAAATGAAATTACAAATACATAATGAAAATTATTCTAAGTGTCTGACAAGACACAACACCTATTTACATCATCCTTTTGTCGGCCTTAATGCTCCTACAAGATACTCCATGATTGATGTGCTAAGGTTTGGTGGAAACATCTTCAACTAGAACTGGAACTTGCATTATGGATCATTCCGCATCACAGTGGCCTCTTGAAAACATTCTATGCTCTCCATCACTCCCTTGTATGACCTTCTCAAGATGTTCTTCCTTGCGCCAAGCTCCAACCTTCAAATCTACTTGCAAAATGATGCCCATAAGGAATTTCGGGTTTTTTTGTGAGCATTGCAGGTAGATAAAGAATATGCATGTAAGAACCCCAATAGGTTCTAACTTCACCTCTATAATATCCCTTTCTATTCCTGATGCAAACTTGAATCTCAAGGAATTTTGTCAAACACTTGACTTGCAAAGTCTGACTGGCTGCTCTTTGTTTCAATTTGATTGTTTGTTGTTTTGATGATTGCCAATGAAGAGAAGTTTGAAAAGAATGCTAAAGGGTTTAACCATAAACTGAAAATGAGATGGAAGTCTTTTTGAATTTATTTCAAATACAATACATGACTAAAACTAGCGCAAATCACACCTACAGCCAATGGACATTTCGACATACAGTTGGCATGCAAACTAGCATGCTGATTTTGAGCAATATAGATATGCACATTATATCAAACATATGGCATGCAACTTAATACTCCTTATTGCTTGCAAACTCTAGGGCAATATTGATATGGATTTAGCCAAGACTCTTAGCTTTTCAATGAATTTCCAAACAATGCCACAATCTGATATAAATGAGCACCTACAGCAGTACCTAGAATGATAACGCAAGTATGATGGTGTAAAGAGCCCGCCTGGCTCTTTGAAATTTCAATCCAAAATCACTTCACACGAAAATATAAATTTATACTTTCTTTTGAAAACAAATGTCTTTGTTTTTTAAAACATTTTCCAATATATAAATGCCAAATTAGCGATTTCACTAGGTAAGTCTTAATTTCTTTAAAGACAATTACAGAGCACAATATCATAGCGTAACTGCATTAACAATCCATTAAGATGATCATTTATCACTAGCAAATGGAGATTATTTTAAAACGCTACCTCTTACTCTTCCTAGACTGCTGGCCGCACTGTCTTCATGCTAGCTGCAACAATCATATGTTGGTCGCCATGTACTTGTCTCCTCCACGCGTTTCAAGTTGGACACGGCTGGTAGCTTAGAGAATGTGACGCCAAGTCACATAGCTGTTTCACCTCTACCCGTAATGCAAACCTTATTACTCAACCCGCAACCTCCTTTTTCATGCTGCGATGAATCAATTCAAATCTCTGCAATTCCCAACACTTCCGCCACCCATACACAATTCACTGGACATTAATTGTCCAATTCAAAGTGCTGCAACACCAAATCGATTTCACAATTCGATCAACCAAGTTCTGAAACCCTCTCCAATTTCTCCAAGTCACAATTTTTAATAAAAATGCATAAGATGATTTCTTGGCTTTCGAAAACCAATATAAAAGCTGAATCTTCTCCTTGAAGGCTCGATTTTAACATCTTCATCCACACACTTCAAATAACTTAAAGCCTTATTCCCTCCAACTTAGGAAGGATATAAGAAAAATTAATCATATTCAGCTTTTATAATAAAGTATCATATAAACCATAAGATATCATTAAAACATTAAGGATATAACTTATAACTCCAAGATTAATTAAATAGGGAAGATTTAATTAATCAATTTGATCCATCTCCAAATCATACTGAACATTGAATTCGACCATCCAAAAATAGAAACTGGCAAGAGATGACTTACCCAAAATAGTAAGTTCTGACCAAGAGACCCTCAAAACAAAGCATTAGCCCACGAGGGTCACAATGATGGGCTAATAATCCTGTCCCACAGACAACTGCTAAATCAGGGACATCACAGTCCTCCCTCCCCAAGATTGCTTGTCCTCAAGCAATCGCAAACCGGGGTGCTGAAGAATGTCCTCTGATTCCCAAGTGGCATCCGGACCACTTAATCAAAAACTCTCTGATAACTCGTCGACGCAATTGTTGCTCATGAGTCTCCAATATAACCTCAAGAATCAATTCCAACTTTCCCTCATCATCAAGAGGGGGTAACAGAGAGGACAGAACAACATGTCTGCCCAACGTCTTCTTGAGGTGCGACACATGAAACACATTATGCACTCTACTGTCCCCTAGCAGATCCAGCTCATAAGCAACCTCGCCCACCCGTCTAACAACACGGAAAGGCCTGTAATACTGAGGCTTGAGCTTCTCAGCTCCGCTCTTCCGGATAGATGATTGCCTGTAAGGTTGCAACATCAAATATACCATATCTCCAACCTGGAAAGAGCGAGCAACTCTCTTCTAATCAGCATACTTCTTTTGCTGATTTTGAGCTCTCTGAATATTGTCCCTCAAAGTTTCCATAATATCTTGACTATCCTGCAACAAATCACCTGCACTGGGAACTCTGCTATCACTGAAAAGCAAATCCAGAAAACTAGGAGGATCATATCCATACAGAGCTCGGAAAGGAGCCATCCGAATACATATGGTGAGTGGTATTATAACAATACCCACACAGATAAATCCACTTCACCCAAGCTCTCTACTAAGCAGACACATAATTTCGAAGATAGCCCTCCACCCACTTATTAACAATCTCAGTCTGACCATAAGTCTGAGGGTGGTAACTAGTACTAGGAGTCAGCTCTGTCCCACACAACCGGAAAAGCTCCTGCCAAAAGTGACTCATAAAACGGCTATCTCGGTCACTCACTATATTCCAGGGTAAACCATGCAATCTGAACACCTCCCAGAAGAATAAATCTGCAACCTGTGTCACTAAGAAAGTGGTAGTAATCGGAAAGAAGTGGGCATACTTCGTAAGCCGATCCACCACCACATAAATGCAGTCCCTACCCTAAGCTTTAGGCAAGCCTACAATGAAGTCCATAGAGATGCATTCCCATTTCCGCTCAGGAATGGGCAATGGCTGCAGTAACCCGGCTGGATAGCTGTGCTCCTATTTGTTATGCTGACAAAACGAACACTCTCTGACATACTGCTGCACATCAGACTTTAGGCCTTTCCAAGTGAACCTCTCCTGCACCTGCCTATAGGTTTTGAAAAAACTAGGATGCCCTGCTAAGGGAGAATCATGGAAATCTCTCAGCACCACCAATTGAACACTTGATCCTGGAACCAACAACACCCGTTCCTTGTAAATGAACAACTCATTTATAAGTGTATACCTGCTGTCCTCTATGGTCCCATCAATAAAATCAGCAGCCCACTGATCCCTAGCATACTCTGCAACAATCAAATGCCTCCAATCCTCAGATATCGTTGTAATAGCACACAAGTGAGGCCTATGAGAAAGTGCATCAACAACCACATTCTGAGTACCCTTGATATATGAGATATCAAAGTCATAGGATTGTAGTTTACTAACCCACTTCTGACGTCTCTCATTGAGATCATGCCGCCCAAGGAAATACTTCAAGCTGTTATGATCTGTTTTGATGCAAATTTTACTACGACCAAATACTGCCTAAATTTAGCCATAGCATGCATAATGGCTAACATTTCCTTATCATAAACACTAAAGACCCTCTCAGGACCCCTGAGCTTCCAGCTCTCAAATACAATAGGGTGGTGATCCTGGGAAAGTACCGCACCAATGCCCTCACCTGAAGCATCTCAATGCAAATCAAAAGTCCTAGAAAAATCTAGCAATGCCTAAACCGGGCATGATGTCATGATCAACTTGAACTTCTCAAAACACTCCTATGCCTGAGAAGTCCACTCAAAAGTACCCTTACGGGTCAAATCAGTTAAAGGAGTTGCATGCCGTGAGAACCCCGCAACAAATCTGCGACAGAAGGCACACAACTCGATGAACCCTCTGAGCTGTGTCAAACTCTCAGGAGCAGGCCAATCCAGAATAGCTCAGACCTTATCTAGATCCATACACACTCCCTTTGAACTGATAATGTGACCAAGATACAGCAACTCGGTCATACCCAAAGCACACTTGGACTCCTTTGCATACAAAGAAGCCCTATCCAAAATATCCAACACAATATCCAAATGAGCAAGATGATCATCCCACGTCTTGTTATAAATCAATATGTCGTCAAAGAAAACCAGAGCAAACCTCCTCAACTGACTGTGGAAGACCCTGTACATGGTAGACTGGAAAGTGGCTGGAGCATTAGTCAACTCAAAGGGCATGAATAAAAACTTAAAATGTCCACAATGACATCGAAATGTTGTTTTCTCTATATCCTCCTCCCGCATCTGTATCTGATGGTAACCGGATCTCAAGTCAATCTTAGAAAAGTAGCATGCCCCATGAAACTCATCTATCAGCTCATCAATGCGTGGAATAGGATACCTGTTCTTAATGGTCCTCCGATTCAACATCATGTAGTCTATGCACATCCTGAGGGTACCATCCTTCTTCTTCACCAGAACAACTAAAGAAGCAAAGGGTGATTTACTAGGCCTAATATGCCCCATAGAAATCAGCTCCTCGATAGTCTTCTCTATCTCATACTTCAGGCGCTTGGGATGCCTGTAAGGATTAATTATGATGGGCTTAGCACCCTCCTCAAGCTCGATAATGTGCTCTATACCCCTATTAGGAGGCCTGCCATGTGGTAAATCACTAAACACTTTGGAGTGTCTAGTTCTCAATTCATGTATGTCAAGGTGATAAACTGATTTCCCTGACTCTTCAAGTGTGGGTAAAATCCCGCACTCTGCTGCCCACTCAACTGCATCATGGCGAATAAGACGATGTATCCGTCAAGTGACATAGTCCTCAAGTTCTCTTCCCTGATTGCCTTGAGTATGTGTTCTTGCCATCTACCTCAAACTTCATCTCCATATCTTTGAGTCTGAGATAAAAAGCCTCAATAGAATGTAACCAACTCATACCCAAAACTAAATCAGTGCCTCTCATGTCAACCACATAGAAATCAGCCTTGAGCTCATAGTTATTTAATTTCATTGGGAGATCTAGAATCATTTTGTCACATTTTGTTGTCCTCAATTTTGTATTCACAAAATTGGAGCAACCCTACGCAAATTTTGTAGGTTAAATTCTATAAGGCGTGTTCTTAGTTGTTTTTTCTTGGTCTTGTGTTTGGCTTTTAGTCTTGTTCTTGCCCTAGGATTGTGGCCTTTGCAATTCTGCTCGTTTCGAGCTATCTTGGGGGCCAATCAGGTTGGTCTAGCTCAAGTTATAGGCTTTTCAAGATCCTGCCAGTGGGGTTTTTTTGCCTAACTGCATGTCTTTGTTAAAATCCCTAAAAAGTGGACTTTTTGTTGGTAATTGCACAAAGTAAAAATAAGTTTATATGTATAGTGGATTTGAAATCCCACTTCGTATCACTCTGAGAAATTTTACTTATAGTTTTAATGATTAAATATGTAGTGGACTTTTAAAGTCTTTCTGCATATTATTATTATTATTATTATTATTATAAGTTACATATAAAGATTATGTTTGAAATGCAATTAGGTGGGGTTTCTATTTGACATTGCATATCAACACAATGCAATTTTTAAAAAAGACAAGTTATAAAATTGTGATATTGCTATCAGGATTCAACTGTGTAGTTTTTGAGTCAAACTCATTGACCCATAATTCATGAGTTTGACTCAATGGGTCAATGAGTTTGACTCAAAAACTACACAGTTGAATCCTGATAGCAATATCACAATTTGACTTGCTGTGGAAAAATATCTCCTACTTATCAAGTTATAAAAGCTGGTGATTTTGATCTCAATTACATATTCCAATTATATGTTATTACACAAACATGTATTGAGTCACTTGAAACCCGTTATAAATCCCATGGTGGTCTTTTATATATGTATTGCATGATTTAAAAAAAAACATTAAAGTTTTTATATGCAATATGACTTAAAAAGCTCATCATTTGCAAATGGTGGCGAATTTTAAAGGGGATACATATGTAAGTTGTCTTCTAAAACCAGTCACTTCTTTAAAAAGCCTAACTTAAAACTCTTGGTGGTGATTTTTAAAACATTTACATATATCTTTAAAATGACATACGCTATATGACTTATAAAACCCGTCCTTCCTTTTTAAGAGACCATAGTTTCATTTAAAAGTCAGTGGCGGAGTTTTTAAGTGAACTTGCATGTTTGCATATGTTTCGAAACATATGTTAAACATTCTATAGAGCCCGTCGTCACTTGTTTAACATGCTGCGCGGTGTTTTTAGGAGGCTTGACATGTTTTAAAAAGCCAATATATGACTTACGATAGACTTCCCAAACCCCGTCATAAAAGTATTGTCGTCATTTTTTATGAAACATATGTTTAAAACCATGTTATACCTGCGATAAGCCTTTTATAAACCCGTTTTTGGTCCAAAATACAGTACCAACATATGCGTTTACTCTCCAGAAGCCCGTCTAGGGCATAAGACGTGATTTTTGGAGGAAGAATGGCATTTTAACTTGTAGCGACAATACCACAGCCCGTCCAAGGTGAATATGTATCATTTGCAACTTGCGTCCATCCTTCCAAATTGCGTTTTCTTCCTTGGAGCGTCGTTTTTCTCTTTCATTGCCAATCAATTTTCAAGGGCGTGTTTAAATCATGTTTCGATCATTTGAATCAGTCTTTGGGTCCTATCTTCTTGCATTTCGGTTTCTAAAAGTCGCCATTTGTCATGGACTTATCCAGAGTTGGAGGTTTGCATTCATGGTTGAAGTCTTACAGTTGTGTTTGATTTACAACTCTTCCAAACTCCATATAACCTCGTACGTGAGTCTTCTCCAGGTTGGGCAACCACAGCTGATAGCTTTGGTGAAGAGGGCAATGGTACGTACAGGCTCTATAGGGCAGAATGGGTATGAAAAAGAACTCACTACTAAAGGTCGAAGCAAAGACTATTGAGCCAATCTTTACAGACTTTACACCTACCGGTTTGCTATTGAAGAAGATTCTTCTATTGCAGAGATAAATGGACCAGTGCCAAATGCAATATTTATTATAAATTTTGAAAAAATGAATGGAAGATAATAAAAGAATGACAGTTTTGGAGCAAAGTCAAAGATGGTGAACACTCAAAAAGAAAAAAGTTTTAGCACAACCACATGATTTTATAGCTGTTCCAGTGTTATCATAATTGTTCCATGTAGTGACTTGCTAATGGAGAGAATGGTTTCGAGATACATAATTCGTGTTATAGCTCAATAAGAGAAGGCTGCAATTTTGGGTTTCTCTTCTCAAAACACATTGTAAGTTGTGTAAAAATAATAATTACACAAATATGTTCTCCTCAAATGTTATGAGTACGAGTTACAAAGAGAGATTCTTCCCTCGAAGGTTGTAATCTCTTGTTGCTAGTAACGATACAAGGATCTTCCCCTCGAGGCTAGAACAATCACATGAAGGAACCCCAAAAGGAGTAGAGGATCAAGGGAAGCCCACCTGTGTTGCTGCATTTCCTATTGGCATTGATTCAGGTAGTTGTCATAAAAATCAATCAAAGATGTACACGAAATGTTGTAAAAAATGGTGTTCTCACAATAACTTTGTCGAGAATAAAGATTCAATTATGCTTGATGACAAGGAATGAGTAACAAATCAGAATGGTACAAGCACAAGAGTTTGTTTAAATCAAGAATGTCACAATTACTTTCTTTAGTGGTGTGGATTCTTAGGATGCTGCTGTAATTGTAGAGAAATTGGCACTTATCATGTAATTACTTGGAAGCTTGGATGAGGCTCAAGAGCTTTTGTGAAGATGTATTAATGTTACACGAAATCTTCTCCAAAATCATTGTTCAGGGTTTTCAAAAGTCATGCAGAGATAATTACAAAGGCAGGTCAAAGATAATCATGAGCAATGTTCCTGTCAAGGATAACATTTTGTATGAGTTAAAATTCATGGCAATGACATGATTTTCTCCTAAGAATTGTTACCATCCCAAATTCAAATGCAGTCATGGGTACATTAAAAATCACTTGAAAATGGGTTTTTAAGACCGTTTACAAGTGCATGTTCTTCCTCTCAAAAGTTGCAGATCTAATTCCAAGAAAGTACTTCCCATACTGTTGCAAATGAAAGAAGAGATCTTCCTCAAATTTGGTTCTTCAAAATTCAGCATATGTTTTTCTTCCCAACATGTGATTAAGTTTCAAAAACTGGATTACGAATTCCAAGGTTGCAGAAGCGTATGTAGGAACAATCATATGATGGAGTCATACAAAGAAAGGGATAAGCAATGTAACGATTGCAGGCATAGAATGCTTTCAAGACTGAAATAGAGAGACACAAAGATGCTTTTCCCAACAATCACCACTATGATGCAAAGAAATCAAAGATGCAGCTTCATATTCCGGTTCCAGATGCTTTCACCAAACCTGAACACATCACTCATCAGGCATCTTGTAGCAGCATGAAGACCGACATAGGATGATGCAAATAGATGTCGCGTCTTGTCAGAGACTTAGATGCTTTCATTATGCATTTTGTAAAAGTGTAGAATCTTTGACAGATTACACGAAAAAGATGTAATTGCATGTGATAGTATCACATGCAAAGTAGTCTCATGTAATCATGCTGCAAGAACATTAGGTTCTGCAGCATTGAATAAGTCAAAGTTAGTTAGTTATAGATAAGCTTTGAATAAATCAAAGATAGTTAGGATAAGGATTGAATAAATCAAAGTGGTTAAGGGTTTCCCCTTTCTTCTCCACTTTCCTCTCTCCTCTTTTCCTATATAAGGAGGGAGCTCATTGTAAATATAGATCTTTTGTTGTGTGCAAGAAAATTACAGGCAATTCTCTTGTATTCTGAAAACTTTGAGTTTCATTGTGCAAAGTTGAGCATTTGAATAAAGGAACAAGGATTAGCAAACTTTGAGTTGTTTATCTTGAAAATTAACGAGTGTATTCTTATGTTGCATTGGTTGATCCTTTTTCAAATTAATAGTTTTCTTGCGTATATCATTTGAGCGTTTTAATTCGAATTGTTTGAAGACTTTGAGCTTCAAGGGATAAGGGTTACTATAGAAGGTAGTGGCTGTAATATTCCAAGGACTAAAGACTTTGGGCTTTAGTATTGGGAGTTAGATAGATAGAGTACTTATTTGAAGTGAGGACAAAAGACTTTGAGCTCTTGTATCATTTCATCTTTAGATAAATTCACTGTTGTCTTAGTTGATTGTTCTTAAGTCAATCTCTGAGCCACCAGTATTACTGTTGCAAGGGGAACTGTATGTGTTACAGTTTAGTTCTACTTGAAACCACCTGTGGTAAGAAGGGAGCCTCCCCTATTGTTGAGAGGAGAGAGTAATCTCACACACTGCTGCCTAAAAGATACATTTTGCAAAGTTATAGTCTTAGTGACTTTGCAAAATATTTAGCCAACACATTTCAATGTATAACCATCAGCCACCTTCACTCTATTGCCCTCAAACTCTTCAGTTTGTATGCCTCTCTCAGAGACCAAACATGAATCTATAAAATTATGTGCGGATCCTGTATCCAACAAGGCAATGACACGCTGCCCTGCTAAGAGGCCCCTCATCCTGAAAGATCCCTCTTTTTGCATACTAGAGAGGTATACAACCTTGAGGTGGGAATCCTCTTCCACCTTCTCACTTTTAACTGCCTCTTCTAAGCCATCATCTTCAAGATCAATTTGCTGCCCTTCAAAATCAGAATTGCGTTCATCTTCGTAATACCACTCCATGAGCCTATTTCTACCTTTAAGCTTCAATGGGCATTCATGCTTCTCATCATAAGGACCCTTGCCATAGAAACACAATCTCCTCCTCAAATCGCTAAGTGTTTCAGGATCTAGAGGCCCTATCACTAGTTGCTTGAATTCTTGTCCTTCATTCTTTTTGGGGCAGCCTTGTTATCATAGAAAAATTTTGATGGTCTTGGAGGAAATTTGTTACGTGGAGCTGAAAAGTCCAAGTCTCTAGCTTTTTTCATTGCCAACTATAATGAATTAGGGTCAAATGACTTGACCCAACCCCTAAGAGGTTCCACTAACCCCTCAATGAACAACATAACCCACCTCCTCTCTGATATGTCATAAACCATACCTGAGACTCTCTGAAACCCCAATAAAAGCTTCCAGGCTGCCTGTTTGTTTGAGCTGAGCCAGCTCTCTGAAATAGGACTCTGGGTCCTTCTTGTCAAATCTTTCCACTAACCCATCCACAAAGTCCTGATAGGTTACAATCTGATCATGGTGTAAAGATACCAAACCATGGTACCACCAATCATGAGCTATACCATCAAGGTGCAAAACAACAAACCGAATGGCGTCTTGCCCAGACATAGGACGTAAAGACAGATATGTATCCAACTTGTGTATCCCAACTCTGGCAGTCATCTTGCCACTCCCATCAAAATGTGTTAATGTCAACTTGCTGGTTGCTTGCTTAAGATCATGATTTGTATGCCTATGACGTCCATCTGTTCTCCCTTTAGAGCGTTCTCTCTTCTGAGTCATGAAGTGATCAAAGTTAAGATGTTGCTTTACTTCTGGAGGTAAAGCATCCCACTCAGTATGCAATGCCAATATGTCATCAGTAAAGGAAGCCTCATCATCAAAACTGACAGTGTCTATCTCTGGTCTCAAGAAGGTAGGATGTAAAGGCCTATCCTGTGTACCTGTCAAATCAATCCTGGACCTGTGTGAACTAGCTGAGACACTCCTACGATCTCTATCCCTACCCTGATCTTGAGGCAAGGTAATATCGTGCAACGTATCCAAAAGATTCTGCAGGACTGTAGCCATCTGTTGTTGGCCAGCTGCCAACTCCTGCTGACTGCGAGCAATATTCCTGAATACCACAGTAGATTCTTTGTCATCATCATTACCTGTATTATCTGGGATCCTCTCTCCCATATTTTCCTGTTCCATGTCACCAGGTGGTGGTGAATTTTGACCCTAGCAGGTGTAATGATAACCTTGTCTAAATCTGTCACAATCCATAATTCAAACCCAATTTTCCCTACAAGCTGGCAAGATGTAAGCTCTGATACCACTGTAAAGAGTCTGTCTGGCTCTTCTTTGAAATTTCAATCCAAATTCACTTCACACGAAAATATAAATTTGTACTTTCTTTTGAAAACAAATATATGTCTTTTTAAAAAAAAGGCCAAAATAGCGATTTCACCAGGTAAGTCTTAATTTCTTTAAAGACAATTACAGATCAGAATATCATAGAGTAATTGCATTAACAATCCATTAAGATGAGCATTTATCATTAGCAAATGGAGATTATTTTAAAACGCTACCTTTTACTCTTCCTAGACTGTTGGCCGCACTGTCTTCATGCTAACCGCAACAATCATATGTTGGTCGCCATGCACTTGTCTCCTCCACGCGTTTCAAGTTGGTCACGGCTGGTAGTCCCTAACGTAGATGGTAGCTTAGAGAATGTGACGCCAAGTCACATAGCTGTCTCCCTCTACCCGTAATGCAAACACTCATTACTCAAACCGCAACCTCCTTTTTCATGTTGCGATGAATCAATTTGTATCTCTGCAATTCCCAACACTTCTGCCACCCATACACAATTCACTAGACATTAATTGTCCAATTCAAAGTGTTGCAACACCAAATCGAATTCACAATTCGATCAGCCAAGTTTTGAAACCCTCTCCAATTTCTCGAAGTCACAATTTTTAATAAAAATGCAAAAGATGATTTCTTGGCTTTTGAAAACCAATATCAAAGCTGGATCTTCTCCTTGAAGGCTCGATTTTACCATCTTCATCCACACACTTCAAATAACTTAAAGCCTTATTCCCTCCAACTTAGGATATAAGCAAAATTAATCATATTCAGCTTTTATAATAAAGTATCATATAAACCATAAGATATCATTAAAACATTAATGATATAACTTATAACTCCAAGATAAATTAAATAGGGAAGATTTGAATAATCAATTTGATCCATCTCCAAATACTGAACACTGAATTCCAACATCCAGAAATAGAAACTGGCAAGAGATGACTTACCCAAAATAGTAAGTCCTGACCAAGAGGCCCTCAAAACAAAGCATTAGCCCACGAGGGCCGCAATGATGGGCTGATAATCCTATCTCACAGACAACTGCTAAATCAGGGACATCATAGATGGAGCCCAAAAATGGATCACAGCTCTCAGAAATTGAATATATCCTGCTGCCAATGCATGTAATCATGGAATGGAGGCACTTCCAAGTCAAAACGGGCCTCTTTGCTCCCTAACGCTGCCCTTGCAAACACCTGCGATTACTTTATTTGTCTCACGTTACTCCTTTGAGAGCAGCGACATCCTTAATAATCTCCTATGCAGACTTTAAAGATCATGCAATCTGCCATTAATAAACCGTCTTCAAGCCTTGCAGTCTAATCTTGAGGCCAAACACTGAATACTAACCACAATTCAATCACCATTTAAGCACAATGATGGCTATGGAATGAACCACCTTCCAAGCACAATTCACTGGATTGTTTCACAAATTGAAAGTGCACAATAGCTAAAGAAATTCCCAATTTCTCAAGCCCTTGCTTCTGCAAACCCTTGTCACAAGAATTTCTCACAATTTCGCAATTATCAAATGCACAATAGAATTCAATTTCCTTCTTCATTGGCTTTTTATAATAATTCACCTTGAATCTTCACTAGCAAGGCTCTATAATGAATATGACATTTGAATTTGTTGACTTGTAATATATCATTAATAAAAGACAATTTTAATCAACGAGTATTAATTACTCGTTACCCTCAACATGGCCCCCACTTTATTATAAAGTCAATTTATAACTTTATAATAAAACTTTAATAATTAAGCATCATTAAGGCCATTAAAAAATTAATATCTCATTATTTTGACAAACCGTCTGAACCAGGGAGTCAACTGCTGCATCCTCTGCCGGTATGACTGCCTTACTAAAAATAGAAAGGGCCCTTGTTGATCAACCTCTGACTTACTATAAATAGTATGGCAAACGAAGCCCTAGAAATACCAAACGAAAGCCAGAACTAGAAACAACTGAACTCTGGAGATGATACAAGCCTCAGGAGACCCTCTATCCCAACTCAGTAGCCTATGAGGGTCAAAAAAATAGGCTAACCATCCAAAATCCATGTCTTCCATAAAGGGGACATTACAGTCCACCCCTCCTAAAATTGCTTGTCCCCAAGCAATCTCAACTGCAAATAAAATCCTACACCTGGATCCCAAGGGAAGACCTGTGCAACGTCCCTGCTACACCAAACAACTCCTATAACATTGGCACATCGAACTGAACCTGCTGAATCAACTCATCCTCGCCATCAGGTGTTACTGGAGTAAGAGTCTCGAGTGGAAGCAACTCAAAACACTAATCTTGATTGCTTCCAAACTTGGCACAAGATATGCTGTCATACAAACTGTCCATCACACGTGTCACTGAACCGTGCATTTGAAATAAATCATGTATATGAGGATCACAAATGAAGCTGCAAATAATCCACACCATGTACACACTACAATACTCCACAGTGAAACCAGATTGGATCAAGTCTTGACAAGTCTTGCCAGGTAGACTTAGACAAGTCTACGAAAATTAGGGAAAAAAGGCATGAAAGTTTGAAAATGCTTAAATATAAAAGCATGAAATTTAAACATTTTACAAAAGGTTTCAAGGACCTTTGGAGGAGGTTAAAAGTGGTAAAATTATGAAAAACGGCATGTTCCATGATCGTTTGTGTGGTCTCAAAGGCTTTTATTTGGGATTTGTGGCGAGGGCTCTACCTAGGGCATTGCCACTAGACCCTATGGGAGACATTGTCCCTAGACCCCCACAAAGGGCACTAGCTCTTGACCATACTAGGGGTGTTGCCCCTAAACCACCACTAGGGGCACTACTCCCAAATCTCTACACTATTTTTAGAAAACAAAAAAATGAAAATCATTTCAAGTCATGTTGGTGGAAGAGCAACATTTTTTTTATATATTTTGTCTTTAAAAGCAGTTAAATTCTTAGTAATTAAATTACATTGAAATTTATAGTTTGTTAAATCAAACCCTATCCCAAGCAATGATCCTAAGGCTATAGTAGCATATGCAAAATTGTTTGAGAAACGAGTCCACGACTCCAGATAGGTTGAGGGATACAAGCTCCTTTCTACCATAGTTCATGACTCCATATTGTAATTTTTGTTATTTATGCCATGGATACACTTAAAACACTTGACAGTATTTATATGTCTAAAAATGTTGTTTCCTTCAACTAAAATCCCCTTTCATGCTTGTGTATGTGATAAAAGTAGCTTCTACTTGATTAGTTTGTTTGTAAATTTTATTTATTGAAGGCTGCATGATACAAGTTTTGTAATTCTTAAAAATATCTATATTCCATGGTTTCTCAATTTGTTAAGTCTGTGCCAAGTCTAAGTCCAGATCAAAACTCAGCTTGCCAAGTTTGCACTTCGTACGAGACTTTTAACAATGGCTATGACAAGACAAAAATAAAATGATGAGAAGGAGAATTTCATTTTTATGAAGGAAAGAATTAAGAAAAAATGGATTGAATAAAAGAAAAATAACCTTATGACTCAGGCGGTTTAAGGATAATTTTGTATATAGGCAAGTGCTAATCCCACTTAACTTATAAGAAGTCACCACGGATTTTGATATCAACTATAAGAGTCAACCGAAGAGAAAAATTTCTCCAAATAATTGTTGTCCTTTTTCTTTTATCCCCATCCTTGGGTGTAATTAGTCATGTACAGTCAAATTAAAGAAACTGGATCAGAAGAAGGAATAGTCAAATTAAAGAAACTGGATCAGAAGAAGGAATTCTCAACTGCACTTGAAAAAAGGACATTTTTGTCCATAAGAGGTTTGGATACAGCAGGAGTTGTTCAATCTATATATGGGAATGTTTTAAACTGGTTTCAAACTTTATTACTATCATGCAATAAACAAAAAGAGCAATCTGCCACTGGATACAATTTAATTGTTTCTAGGATACTGAGACTGCCAATGTCACAAAGGTAATAAGTACTTATTATTGTTGGGCATTGTGGCAGTTAGATAGTTGTGTACCGAAGGTAGTTAACAGGTACGACCGTTCGCCTCGCACCCCTTCAGTACCTATATGTACTAGTCTCTCGACATACGAGGAGGGATTGTACGGAAATACCTTTGTACTTAAGTGATGAACAAAATGCTGTTATACTTTCTTTGTTGAGTACTTTACTTTGTATATGTCTTGTTAAATTCTGTTTACCCACATGGGAAAACATTTGGCGCCGCTACCGAATCGAATCTGGATAGTGACCGGAGGTAAATGGAGTACGTGGATAATGGGTGTACTTGTTGAGGAAAGCACAACGACCAATGAAAATGGAGTTACAGAAATCTTTGAGGGAGAGCATGCGCTGACGGTAGACTTTGGCATTTTATTCCAGGCTGCCATTGAGACCTTTGTATGGAGGGAGGCGACACGGGAACAAGTCTCTGAGAGTATCGTGTGGGATGCACTAAACGTAAGCCCCAGGACAAATAGACTATTACATAACCTACCCCGACTATTGGCTCAAGCATCCTTGGCGCAAAGGCACTGTAGGGAGGACATTAAGGAGAGCAGCGCCAACAAAGGATTTTGGAGGAGTACCATCGACGCAACGAGGGCGAAGATGGCGATAGTCATGGAGAGGCATGAATGAAAGATGTTACAATAAGAAGACAATGTCATGACTATGTCCCTACAGTGGCATAGAATGTAACCGAAGAATAATAAATAAAAGTGTTCTTTTGCATATGATGTGGTGATTATGTTTTTTTGGGATAACTAAGCAAGCTTTTATGCCAAATCAGTTAAACAATAATAATTATTTACAAAAGGAACTTGAAGGGGAGCAAGCCGCTAGAAAAACTATACTCGCACAACAACAAGCCGAGAGAAGGGAAAGATTCCGACGATGCGCCAAGGGACTACCGAAGGGAGGAAGTGAAGGTGCGGGTGTGGGAGAATCTAGCCACCACAACGGCGAGTGTGACGAAGAGTTGTTAGAACAAACAAGAAGCTTGTTGGGAAGGAGAGAGAAGAAGCCACGTGTAGGGAGGCTAACGATACCGCTGCCGCCAAGAGTATCAGAGTGATAGAGGGGCATGGGGATCGCAGTAGCCTACCAGGCTTTAACACTTCCAGCAGTTCGGGGATGTCAAGTGGTGAGGTACCAAACACTTCCTAGATACCATTACCTGTAGTACAGGCACTAACACAACCAGAAACACAAACCACGACACAACTTGTGCCACCGACATCGCTAGTGAAGGTGAACATGGCACAAAAGACGAAGTTGCCCAATTTTACGAGGGACGGTAAGGAAGACCCAACCCGACATTGTAGGACCTATGAAACAATTTGGATGGAAAGCGGGGTGACAGAGTCCAACGAATGGGTAAAGCAGTTCCCAACAATGTTGCGAGGAGCGGTTATAGACTGGTTCTCAGATGTGGACCAAACAAAGATTGCTACATCGGCAAATCTGAAGAAGGAATTCCAGACCGAATTCAGATTGTTAAGGGATGACAATGAGATAGTGGCTGAGATTTACACAACAAACAAGGAAAGGAGGAAACCGTGCGAGGCTATGGACGAAGGCTAAAGGAATTGGTCGGGAAAATGAAGAGCCCACCGGCTGACAGACTTAAGAAACGGTGGTTCATCGAAGGGTTGAAGCCCACCCTCCAAAGGAAGATGAAGGTGGTCCCACCAGCGTCCTACGATGATGCCTACAATAGAGCCATGGATTTGGAGAGTGAGAACAAGACCTCCAAAAAGAAGAAGGCTAGATCCTCTGATGACGATGACTCCTCCGATGGAGATAGCAATGAGGAAGCAAATAAAAAGTTACAAGCCCTTCAGAAGGATTTGATTAGGATGATGGAAGAGTTCAAAACTACTATGAAGGGGAGCACAGGCAAAAGTGACGAAGCCGACCTGTGGTGTATTGACTGTAAAGAGGAGGGTCACACTAAGGGAGCATGTCCGAGGAAATAGTTTTGCGACATTTGATAGATCACGGGGCATTCCACGAGGGAATGCCCCTACAACATGAAATCTTGAAGCCACCAGGTGCTATTAACCCAAGAGGCATCTGACTCGACGGCTGCAAACAACCAAAACAACAACACGACATCGTCTGGCGGCTTTCGGAACAACAGACGAGGGGGAAGGGGTAACGGAAACAACAATAATAACAATAATAATGGAGGGAGCCGAAGTCGCCTTCAGTATGATACCACCGAACGACCCATGATACAATGCCATACATGCAGTCAGTGGGGGCATTTCGCGAGAGAATGCCCAAAGGAAGCACCACAATTCCTGTGCAGATGGTGTGGTCTGGGAGACCACGATGACACTAAGTGTCCTAAGCTTGGGGTGAACTACCTAAGCATCGCAGAAGATGAAATACTGATGCTAACCCGCAGACAAGCAAAGAGAAACCTATACCCCAACCTCGAGACAGAGAAGGAGCGGCTACAAGAAGCTAAGGCCACCATAGAAATATAATTAACTAACAAAAGGAGGGAAGGGCATGGGAAGGCCAGTACGTCCTCGGAAAGCAACTTAGAACAAAGCATAATCTGGCAAATGTTGCACACGGAAATCCCGGTGAAATTCAAAGACCTTGTCGCTATGCCACACCTGAGTATGACCCTTCTAAATACAATGATGATCAGGGAGTCAGAAATAAGGGAAACAAGGAGCGGGAAGAAAAACTCCCTCGGGAAGGAAGACTCTCGAATCCTCTCAGGACCCAATTGTGTTGGCGCTTAACGCAGAAAGGCATCCGGCTGTAGTAGAGATGGGAATCCTTGGAGCAGTCTTAACCGACACTATAGTAGACGGAGGGTCCGGGGTCAGCGTGTTACCAGAGGAAACTTGGAAAAGATTGGGGAAACCTACATTGTGGCCGCTGACCTTCCAACTCCTCAGAGCGGACCAGCACGGGATTAAGGCCATCGGTACGTTGATGGCACAATAAGTAATGATCAGTACCCAACCATTTGTGTTGGACTTTATAGTGATTCCTTCGGAAGGAAAAGGGTACAACGCCATTCTGGGAAGAGGATGGCTGGTAGAGGCTAAGGTCAAACATGACTGGAAGAGAAACTCAATTTCCATAGAGAAGAGTGGTAGGAGATTCACTGTTGATCTAAGGACACAACTGGTTAGTGAGGACCTGGCATCATCCTCGGAGTCCGAAGTAGAGGAGGAAGACGAGGCAAGACAAAGAATGAAACCCAATAAGGAGGAAGTCTTGGAGATTGACACGTGCTCCGACGATGATCTAGATTCCCTAAATGGACTCTTTCACTAGCAGATGGAGGATTATGAGGTATTCCAATGCCACATGCTTTAGGTAGATGAAGGGGACGAAAAACAAACATTTCCGCTAGAATATGCAGAGTACCACGAGGGTGATGCGCCGGTAAAGGAGGATCTCGCATACAAATTTGACAGCGATAAGCCAATCAAATATGAGGAGCCCTCATTAAAAGTTGTGAACCTAGGGGACGAGGCAAATCCGAAGAACATCTTTGTTGGGGATGATTGGAATCCCATACTTAAAACAACAACCTTCAAGATCTTTATGGAATATAAAGATGTTATCGCATGGACCTACAAGGACTTGAAGGGAGTACCTCCAGAGTTGTGCATCCACAAAATAAAGCTGGTGGATGGAGCGGTACCCCTACGGAAGCGTCCTTATCAAATGAACAAAAACTATGCAGCACGAGTAGACGAGGAGATCCAATGGATGTTGGAGGCAGAAATTCTATTCAAAGTACAAACGAGCCAATGGGTATCTCCCATAGTCATCTCCTTGAAGAAAGAAGCCAATCAGATCAGGATATGCATCGATTTCCAATGCTTGAACGTGGTAACTATTAAGGACCCATTTCCTATACCATTTACAGATAGCATCCTGGAGGAAGTAGCAGGGCACGAGATTTATTCGTTTATGGATGGATTTTCCGGGTATAACCAGATATCCATCACTGAGGAAGATAAGCTGAAGACAACCTTCGTGGTGGAAGATGGGGTATATGCCTACAACAGGATGCCCTTCGGACTGTGTAACGCCCCGGCTACCTTTCAAAGAATAATTCTTCATATCTCTGATCAAGTGTCTGTTGGAAATTTCAAAGCGTTCTTGGATGATTGATCCATCTACAGCGTCCAAGACAACCACATAGTAGTCCTTCGAGAGTGCATGGAAAGATGCAGAAGGGCATGGTTGGCGTTGAACCTAAAGAAGTGTCGCTTTATGGTACTGCAGGGAAAACTACTTGGACACATTGTGTGCCAAGTAGGACTTAAAACGGATCCCGACAAGGTGAGGGTGATTTTAGAAATGGAACCTCCTACAGATATCAGTGGCGTAAAGACGTTTCTCGGGCACATCGGATACTATAACCGGTTCATCAAACAATATGCCCATGTGTCGTACCCGATGGACAAACTAACTCGAAAGACAGAACGTTACATATGGGGAACGGAACAAGGTGAGGCCTTCGAAGGACTGAAGGCAAGGCTGGTGGGAGCACCTATTTTGGCATATCCCAATTGGGAAAGAGAATTTCACATCCATGTGGACGCATCAAAATTTGCTATCGGGTCGATACTGGCACAAACAGGGGATCACGGGTTGGATAGCCCAGTATACTTTGCAAGTAGACTTCTCTCTAAGGCGGAGAAAAATTATAGGACCACCGAAAGGGAGGCATTGGGAATGGTCTATGCGATGCAAAAGTTCCGGCACTACCTATTAGCGACCCTATTTACCTTCTACGTAGACCATCAGGTCCTGATGCATCTCGTAAACAAACCCATAATTCAAGGGCGGGTGAGTAGATGGCTACTGTTGTTACAAGAGTGCACTTTCAAAATCATAGTTAAACCTGGGAAGAGTCATGTAAGTGTGGATCATCTATCCCGGATTAAATCGGGGGAACCACCCGAAGGGGTGGATGATGATTTTCCAGATGCCCACCTATTCAAAATAGCAGTTGTACCCTCCTGGTATAAGAGCATTGGGGAGTACTTATCTATAGGCTAGTTTCCTCTAGCAATGCAACCTGGTGAACAACAGAAGATAGTCCTGAAAAGAAAGACATTTCAACTAATCAATGGGCTTTTGTATAAGATGGCACCTGACCAAATCCTTTGGTGATGTGTGATGGAGGAAGAAGTCTCAAGAGTACTTCGGGAAGCCCACGAGGGTCCTACAGGAGGCAACATGGGTCCAGATACAACTGCCCGTAAGGTATTGCTGGTAGGGCTGTGGTGGCCGACTTTATACAATGATGCGTGGTAATGGGTGACAGGTTGCGATACGTGCCAGAGGGCAGGAAAACCATTGAAGATGGACTTCATGCCACTCAACCCGTCTCAGGCACAAGAATTATTTGAATGGTGGGGACTTGGTTTCGTGGGACCTCTTAAGGCTAGCAAGGCATGAAGATGTAGGTATATCGTGGTAGCCACGGAATACCTGACGAAGTGGGTTGAAGCACGGGCCCTACTAGACAATTCAGCTATAAGCACCGCACGATTTATTTATGAACAAATAATCACAAGGTACGACATACCTGTCCAGCTTACGAGCGACCGAGGGGGACACTTCGTCAACCATATTATAAAGCTGCTTACAACGGAGTTTAAATGTTTCATTCATTTTCAAGTCCCTACTACCCACAGGCAAATGGTCAAGCTGAAGCAACTAACAAGGTACTGGTATTAGTCATTTACAAATCTTGTGGGGTCGAAGGGGAAGATTGGGAAGAAAGGCTTCCCTCGGTGTTGTGGGCATATCGTACGACATATAAAGTTACCACTGGACAAACCCCATTCCAACTGATGTATGGACAGGAGGCTGTAGTGCCTGTTGAATTTATGGTACCAAGTCTAAGGATAGCCATTGAGAACAGACTCGGAAAAACGGAAAGCTTGAAAGAGCGATTGTACAATCTCAATAAGCTCGACGAGAAATGACTACTGGCACAATGGGCGACAGAGATAGTCCAAGGACACAGGAAGGTCTGGCATGACAAGCATTTGAAGCAGACACAGTTCATGCCAGTACAGTAGGTTCTTAAGTACAATGGGCGGAATGAGATTAAGTCGGGAAAATTCAAAGTTAAGTGGCTAGGACCCTACAAGGTTCGCGAAGTCGGGGACAATGGTGCAATCAAGTTATGGACACTAAATGGACAGGAGGTACCTGACACTGTAAACAGGTCGGAATTAAAATTATATCACGAACGGGGGTAAGAGGTAGACCCAACTCGGCCAGACCAGGCCCATCATCAGGTACCTGACACTCATATATATTAAAAAAAATAAAATTAAATAAATAAATTTAAAAAAAAAAACCGTATGGTATGGTATGGGGAAAAAAAAATGAATTTTTTTTTTTTTTTTTTAAATATTTAAAAAAAAAGTTTGTACGACCGTACGGAAAAGCGCAGACAGCCTTAAAAAGATTGTACAACAAATGCAAATGGTTCTCTAAAGCCGTACGGACGGGAGGAGTGCAATTGACACCGTACGGACATGGAAGGTGTGCAGCCATGCGACAATACTGTACGGATTTGATAGGCAACGTCGTACAACTGTATGGAACATTGCCAAGCACAGGGAAAAAGGCACGCCTTTCAGTCTAGACTGAAAAACTAAAAATTGGTACACTGTACGAGGCAAGCAAGGTTAAATAAGTGGAAAAAGTGTCGTACGAATGAACAAGAGAAGGCGCTGATGTAGGGATAAATCCAAATTTTTAAAGCCAAGCCGTACAAGTTGAGAGGTAGTTAGGGATTTCCAAGCGTTATAATTTCATACAAAAAGACAAGCGGAGAGAAACAGTTAATGGACGCAGGGAGAAAAAACTAAACTGGAGGAAACAATTGCAGGTGCCGAGCAAAGCCATAGAGAAGGACAAACGAGTATTGCCTTCTGGAGTCAAAGTTGCAAGCAAGGAGAAATTGAGGCATAGGGCTCAATTGTCGACCTAGAAAGCTACAGTCACTCCACAGACAGTGACATTTGAGGGACTAAATGGAGTTGAGTGCAGGCAATGGTGGCAAGACACGCCAGATGATAATTTCATGAAGGGACGACTCTGTAGGGTCGAGGTACCTTCGACTACCGGGGCCACCCGATCACCGCCGCGTTCGCTGCTGCCGATTTTACAAGGGTTTTTTGTATTCCTGGCAGACATGGGAAAAAGGTAGCCACGAAGCCGAAGATGGACAGGGATGAAAAAGTGAAATGGATATCCCTGGTTTCGAAGGCATTGTCACCTACGGAGTTAGACTCCATTGTTTCTACCTCTAAGGGTCGTGGTATTAAAAAGACCTTCGTGGCACTAGGGCAATGGCGTACAATTATGGATGTTGTGAAAAGTAGGTTGACAGGATCTAGTCGAGCCTCAGACATTACCATCCCACAAATTCTACTCATGAACGGTATCCGAAATGGAATCGTATATGATTGGGCGACACTATTGGCCGAGCGCATGTACAAGTTCCTCACGTTACAGTGTAAGACATTTTATGTGCCTCACTATGCCAATGGCTTCTTTCTGGAGGCCACCCAACATCAGGTTCCTGTAGACAAATTACAGGTTCAGCCGCAGGCCGCCTTGGCCCCTAGCGAGCCCCCAAGTTTCTACTGGTGACACTTGGATACGGGGGGCTCATAGTTAGGACAGAAGAGGAAATCCCACACGGTTGCATCTGAGTTCAAGGGAGATGATGGTATAGGTAGGGATAGTGTGGAGTTGGAGGAATTAGAGGAGTTGTCGAGGGTGAGCGGGAGTGATAGTTTTCGCATGGTTGACAGATCGGGTCACGTGGCCCCTACTCCAGGAGCCCCCTCAAAGGAGAGAGTTCTATTTGCGCCTTCACTCCTGTTGGGGAGTGTGTCGACATCTGCTGCCATACCGATACCAGGGTTTGGCCAACTGCACGCCTCAATTACTCTCTCCCCTCCCCAAGTGCAGCCACCAGTGCC
The DNA here is from genome assembly GCA_018584345.1 of Thuja plicata. Classification (NCBI taxonomy): domain Eukaryota; kingdom Viridiplantae; phylum Streptophyta; class Pinopsida; order Cupressales; family Cupressaceae; genus Thuja; species Thuja plicata. Next base: position 694,523 of record MU224064.1, read on the forward strand.
AAAGCCCGTAGAGCCAGCACAGCCAGTCGAGCCGGATATGGTACCCATGAAGGGTCAGTCGGAGGGACTAGTAGTTCCAGGAGGTGCTATGGGCCTTGGAGAGACATAGGCTCTGGAGGCGAGGTTGGAGTCAGTGGCGTCGGGAGTTGCTCCAAATGCAGTAGACGCATGGCTCAACTAGTTCCAGTTGGTCCCTATGCAGCCCATTGGACCCCCTCAATCCCCGTCGAGATACAGATAGTTGCTGCCACTAGATGCCGAGGTAGTTGACATTAAGGAGTGCAGTGGAGGTACTCAACATGTTTCAGTTGGAGGTGAGGATGCGGGGCCAAAGGGTCCGCCCCCACCACAGTAAGAGGCTACACCTGAGGAGCCCGAGAGTGAGCTAGTCGCCATGGGAGCATTCATGGTGGAGATCTCCGAGATTGGGGATAAGATGCTGGAGATGGGACAGAGGCTGACAACTTCTATGCGGACTGTCGGGCTGGATGTGGCAGCTGGAGCCGTGGGCCGCAGTCTTGGTTTTCTCACTAGGCAATGTGACGGGGAGTTTGCGAGGTGTTTTCTTTCTGAGGGGTGGCCGACTATAGAGACTTCGACGATGTTGGGAGCATGGCAGGCTCCGCACCTGCCCGGGGGATGTCGGTTGTATTCTCTGCTCCAGAAATTGGAGCAAGGCTTCTGAGCTGTGTATTTGGAAATGCGGAGGGCTCAGCATGCCGACAGTGTGGCGGAGGCAGAGAGGGGAGTAGCCATTGCATCCCAGGAGGAGCTCGCCACTCGCCTCCATGCTGTTGAGGCTGAGTTGGTCCAGGAGCGGGAGTCTCGGGTAACCTTGGAGCTCCGGCAGGAGGAGATGGTACACTTGGAGATTCATTTGCGGGATGAGTTGGCTCAACTTCAACAACAGTTGGTGGTCGCACGGGAGACAGTCGACTTGAAGGATAAGCAGCTCTTGGAGACAGCTTTCATAGTGAAGACTATGCGGGAACGCCAGTTGCTCGCGGAGCGTGACCTAAAACACAGGACTGAGCAGCTTCTTGAGCTCCGGGCACGCACACCTACTAGACCGGGCCCTTCTTCATCAGGGATGCTTCCTCCACCTCCTCCTTCATGATTTTTCCTTGGTTGTCTATTTCATCCCATTTTGTTGTGGGTTCCGGACATTTTTTTTGTCGTCCGAAGACTACTTTATTTTTGGGGGGATGATGTTGTCAGGCATTGTGACAGTTAGATAGTTGTGTACCAAAGGTAGTTAACAGGTGCGACAATTCACCTCGCACCCCATCGGTACCTATATGTACTAGTCTCTCGACAGACGAGGAGGGATTGTACGGAAATACCTAACAACACTTATAAAGATTACACTTGATCATTTTCAATTATATAATTCTTGGGTGAATTTACAATTTATTGCATGTCCTAATAAAAGCAGATTGTATTTTACCATTTTCAACTTTAATTGATTGATAAAAAATACGTATCTTAAAACTCTTGGATGCATTTATAAATTTGTTAAGTTTTAGGATAGCCGCAAATGTAATAGCACCCTGTGTTGTATGTGTTTTCCAAATGCAACAATTTCTCTTTCATTTATATTGGGAATGAGGCTAGGAGAGACATGTCCCTTCATGGGACATGTCTATTCATTATTATTTATGAGAAAGGACATGCCTCTTCCCATTAATTATAATTTAATCAATCTTATAATGTTTCATCAATCAATTATTAATTAAGAATAATATAATATAATATTGAATATTAAATTTCATATGATTAATAATATAACATATATATTATATTATTATTAATCAACATATATTATATGTATTCTAATGATCATACGACTAAAGCTACAAACATTAACAAAATTAATGCATGTCCTAAACTATTTGTTTTAGAACCATCCTCACAATGGCTTTGAATGTGCAACAACTGCACCTAGTTGACGATGATAATTTCTTTCATATTACACTTAATTCATATCCATGCTAATTTAAGTCACATAAAAGGCCTAAAAATTTAAAAAGTAAAAGATATACTTCATTTTTAATCCAATGTGAAAAGAAAATGTGGATTCTATAAATGTATTTTAAGCTCGGAGAATGGTTCTCACTGGGATGGTACTAGGAAAAGTTAGGTCCTTGTGAAGTATATTTGCAAATGTTTTCTGCCTATTTTTTCCTCGGAATGGTGTTCTCCCATAAAGCATTTCATATATCAAGATACCTGAAAATAGAAACCAAAACAAATAAATTTAAGACATCAATTTCTTATGTAAAACTTTAACATTTGTTTACAAATAATAATTAAAGAACTTAGCCAAATTTATCAAAAACTTACCCATAAATATATATCTTTCTTGTCTATACAATTATAATTTAATAAAAGTTACATGAAACATGTATCCGAGATACTGCATTAAACATAAAGATAGAGGATGCTAAAGCTTCAAATCACTTAAGTTAGACAAACAAATATGAATAAATATACATAGATGTGCATAGATACAAGATATCACATTGAACATCACCATAGTGGATGCTAAAGCTTCATATCATTGAAGTAAGACAAAGGAATATGAATAAAGGAAAAGGGGCTTGCATTGTTCAGGTAGAGATATTCTTAAAAGCATGATGGATAACATGACCTAGAATTCTAATGTAATGTTATTTTGCTCAATCTCACTATTATTTCCTCTTCTACTTCCAAATAACTTGAGCATTTTAAGTGGATTTGTTCAAAAATTTGTTGGCCATGTTTTCTATTTGTGGTTTAATTTTTGAAAACTTGCTCTTAGTTAGGTAATATGATCATGCTTAGGTTCCTATAATGGCCCCTTTCTAATCAATGAAATTGGTGGACCTTTAGCCTATTCAATTTGATCCCGTGGACTATTGAGTCATGGTTAGGGAACCTTGGAGGCAGTTATCCAACAGTCTAGAAGTATTTAAGTGGTCAATTGAGCTCTCATCGGGATTATGAACTGAATGCCTTTTTCTAGAGTGATTTTGTATAGTTATCCAATGTTAGTCAGTTTCGAGCATCAGTTGGGTCAGTTTCGAGCATCGATTGGGCCTCTCGGCAGGGCTACTAATTTTAGTATTGTTAGCGGGTTCAATTTTGGTGACTATCTCAACATTCTATATAGTAAAGGGGTTTTAAATTATAAAATGGTAAAATATTCATTAATAAAGTTAAATTAAAGCTTTAACTTTAGAGTAATTTTAATTTGTTTAATTAAGGACTAAAGGAGGCCAGTTATAAAGTAAAAGTGACTTATTTTAAATATATTGCCCTTTATATTTAATGATACATTGGAGAATGAGAAGGAAATGACTTCTATTAAATAAAGTGGGCACAATGAATAGGTTCAAACCTCATGGGGAAAGTATAAAAGACATTTTGAAGAGTAATTTCTATATGCTACGTTTGAGAAATTGATATTGTTATTTCTGTTGGAGGAGATTGTTCTTTTCAGGTCTGTGAGGACAGAAACTCTATCAGATAACATTATCCACCTTATTGAAAGATATAATTTGGAGAATAGATTTGGCGATTTCATTTCAGAGGTCACAATTGAGCTGATTTGTGAAGGATATACTCCATTTTTTTTAAGGAGATTGCAAATATGAATCAAGGAAATTGATACAAGGAGTTTGAGGGAGGGATTTGATATTCTTCCTTGCTATTTGCTGACAATATCACTTCCCAGGCAGGTTGTACCATTCTATGTGGTTGTACATGACAAGGAAAGGGATAATAGGGTTCAAGAGGTGGATGTTGGCCTAAATTCCTACTTGCAGATCTGCACATCCATTCCAGCTATTCTGTGAACATTAGAGAGCATTCCTGGAGTGCTGGCATCCATTTTGGAGTGCCAAATTGGTGTATTTTGTGAGTAGCCCAAGCTTAACTACTCCATTTTCAAGGTATGTTGGAAACAAATATGTGATGATATTTAATGTATTGGGTTGCTATTATTTTTGGGTAAAAGTGCAATCTCAAATCAGAAATAAATTCTAGAATTTTGAGCTAGACATATTCCCGAGTTTACCTGTTTTCTGAGTTGTGGAAAGTGCTGCAATTTACCTTATAATCTGCATTACATTTGTTATCTCAAACCACTGCAAATCACATTCAAAGCCAAGGAAAATTAGGGCTGCATATTATAGTTCCATAGGTGATATGTAGGAGGGATATCCTTACAGCCTCCAATGATAGTTATTATCTGGTGCAGCTTGCATGTAATGTCCCCTTTTTAGCTGGTGTCTGAAGATGAGTTGTTAGCCCATCATTGCGACCCTCGTGGGCTAATGTTATGGATAGGGGGTCTCATTTGGTTGAGCCAATGGCCAATTCCTACTCCAGAGTTCAGGGATGTTCAGGATTGCTCTTCGTTTGAGTCAGATCGGCACACTTACTATTTATTGTAAGTGTCTATTTTGGGTAAGTCAGAGTTGCTATTTTTAGCAGGGGCACTTTGACAGTTTTCTAGCAATATGGAGTTGTGGTGACGTTGACGGAGCTTCAAGTTTGGGACTTACTATTTATAGTAAGCCAATTTGCCCATTTCTTATATTTGGCAGGGCACCGGGACCGGCGTCAGTTGCAGTGAAGACCCTTGGCATCTTTGTTGATTAGGTATTCAGGGATTTACCAATTATAGCAAGTCAGGGGTTGACACGGTCTTGTCAGTATTTCAGACTTGGAGAATTGTGAATTCTCTAGAGTTTTACAAGCATTTGAGGTGTTGAAATAAACACTGAGATTTTCTACAGTGTGGGCTTCATCATAAGTTCAATTTGAGCTTACAAGTGAAGAACCAATACAGGGTTTGGTCAATTTTAAGGTTTTTCCAAGGGTGATAGAAGCATTATACCCTAAGCGGTTATCAGTGATTAAATCGCAGCTGTGGTGATTGTTGTGAAGAGGGTTTGAGGCAGCCACACTCAGCTACAAACCCACGTGAGTCATTGGATGCTAGACGGCTGGGACCAGGGAAGACCAATCTTATCTTGGCATTCAATTTCAGATTGGAGTTGGCTGCTGGAAAAATTCATGCATTGTTTAGAGATTTTGAAAAGTCTTTGGCTCAATATCTATGCTGTGATTTGTTTCCAAGTTTTTCTGAGTTGCATTTTAGTTTTTGGAATTTAATAAGTATTTCTCTATGCATTGTATATACATGTAAATCAATAATAATTCATCATAGTTCAACACATTGGACAATTGTTTCAGAAATACTTTAATGCAAGTTATTATTTTGCTTGGCAACACTTCTTAAAAATTCAAGAAATGTTTATTGATTTCAAAAATCAGTTATGTGTGGCCTCAAGGTTTTCTTCTTCAACTCATTTGAGGTTGATGATGAGGTTATGGGTGGCCTCAACACATGAATAGAGAGAATGACATTCATTTAAAATATTAGAGACAAAATTTTGACAAGTTGCATATTTACAAGAGTGTAGATGAGGTTGTTTTTAATGGTTGTACACTGTAATGTCCCCTTTTCGAGATGGCATGGTTTGTGGTTTGGTTTAGCCTATCATTGGCCCTCTTAGGCTAAGATTGATGGTTAGAGAGTCCTAGTTGGCAGAACAAGAGGCTCTTTCCCTTGTGGAGGTCAGAAGTGTTCAGGATTGCTCTTCATTTGGGTTAGTTTGGTACACTTACTATTTATAGTAAGTCATTTATCCAACATTTCTATATTTGGCAGGGTACCTAGACCGACCTCAGTTGCAGTGATGACATTTGACACCTCTGTTTTGATAAGGTATTTACTAATTTTAGTAAATCAAGGGTGAAAGAGATGGACCCTTACTATTTTTAGTAAGGCATCCAGATTGACAGTGGGAGTAGTGGGCTAGCCAGTAATGAAGTCAGAATCATTAAATACTGGTTATTAATGGAGTTATGACATTCAATTATTATTAAAGTGTTACTTTAATAATAATTAATTATTTTAAGGGAATATTATATTGACTTCACGTAACTTTATAATTAAAGGGGATTTAATATAATAAAGTCAAATTATAAAGTGAGAGCATTTAATGACTTTATTAGAAAAATGACATTTAATAATTGTAAAGTCAATTTATTAAGTGCATATGAGGAATAATATAAAGTACCAATTTCAAGGGAAGTATAAGTGATTATTAAATTATATTATTTTGTTTTGCACCAAATGAAGGGATTGAACCTTTTGAAAAGTTATTATAAAGTTTTATTAAAACCCTAAGACTAGATTTCAAAAGGGAATTAAAGGCATTTAAGAGTTGAGAGGATATAAAAGGTTTCAAAAAGAAAATCAAACTCATTATTGATGATTATTTGTCTTTGCTATTTGGATGTTCTTGGGATTTAAGCTTGAGACCAAGGGTTTCAGTCACCTTCAGCCATTGGAGAACGAATCTCTTCAATGTTTTTGCAATTCTAAGGCTGTGCAATACCAGATGATATTGTTGCTTTGTGAGAGCTTCATACAGAAGTTCTATTTGGGCCAAAAAGGTGAGAAATATCAAGGGTTTGTGCATATATCTGAAGGTTTATTAAGTGCAGACTTGTAGCAGCATTATCAGATTGGTGACAACGAATTGATCAAGTTTTAGAGGCCATTGAAGGCTGCCACATCCATTTCCAGCCCTCATGTGTCTTCCTAGGGCAGGCCATACACATTGGAGGAACTTGGGGTGTCAAATAAATAAGTTAGCAGCAATTAGGGTTTGAATAAGGTTGGAAAATCATTATTAGCAGCAGTAGTAAATAAATAAGTTATTTTTACACGATTTCATAAGTGTACATGGTTACTATCAACATTTTAGTGTGGAAAACTTGTCAAAGTTGGTGACCTTGCCTGCACGCCTAGAGGAAACTATAGCAGATCTATCTATTTCTTCCATATTTGTTTTTGATATTTATAGTTGATGCAAATAAACCTCATTGGAGGTATTGTCACCATCTGGGTACTCCTGTATTGCCAGTTTGATCAATAAAAAAGCACATTTCCAGGCTAGCATGGGACTCTTGGTATGTTATTCACTATTTTGGTTGCAATAAATAATTAGAATTTGGTATTAGTGTTTTCTGTTATGAAGATCAGAATTCTGAATTAATTTATCAGTCTAACATTTCAATATATTTTGCATTCAAAATCATTTATTCATTGGCAAAGAAGTAAGCAAAAACCCCTAAATACATTTGAGAAACAAACACATCAAAAAAAAATCAAAAACACAAACATTTGCAAATTGTTGAATTGGATAACCTATTGAGATTATTACATACACATTCAAAGGAGAATGATCTAGCAGCCAAGGGAAAAAGTCTAGTTATTCAAAAATTAATATGTAGTCTCATAGATGATAGATTTGTTTGATAAGGGCAATTCTAGTTTATTTACCAAGTTATTAATGTTCTCTTTGTAGATTTGTGGTGAGAAGATTATGGGGAAGAAAAATCAAATCTTCAAAGTTCATACATCCATATTTTGTCCTATCTCTAATATTCTTCTAGGTGTTAGCGCACTTATATTATATGAGCTCGCACTAAATCATTGTGATATATAAGGATTTAGGAACAGATTCATTAGTACCATCTATTTAAAAATCAGATTTTGTTATACCAGGAAGATCTGAATTAAGGACATGTCATGCATTATGTTCTACTAGTCGAAGAAAACACACTACATGTATATATCAAAGTACTGGAAATCTGTGAACTGGACAAATTTTGTAACTGGACCCAAAAATAGAAGATTAATGTGATCTTTGGGTTCCACATCCATAATTTTGGAAAGAAAACCATCTTTTCAACTTTCTCTAGTGAATATGATTCAATAATAGGCATCAACTTACCGAGAGCCCACCAGTCAACAGCACTACTGTGACCTGCCCCTGTAATGGTTTCCTGCAAGATTACAAACATTGTTATATGATTCATTTATAAAGTCAATTCACATATATAGCTGGGTCCATATCTAATTAGCAATCAAACTAAAGAACAATAAATAAATTTTCTTTCCCAAATTGAAGGCATACCAAGACCTGACATAGGAGAATAATATATACATTATTTAAGTTTTCAAAGTTGATAGTAACTAGCCTTTAAGTGGTTTCTATTTTTTACATCCAAAAAGGCATTATATTTCAATTTTAAGATTTTTCAATATTTTCTATGATCAATACAAGAGGAAATTGAGTTGGAACACTTTAAAAAATGACAAACCAATTGTGCATGAAAGTCTATGTCTACAACAATTTGGACCTCTGTTTTAAAATGGTCTATCTTCTACCAACATGATATAGCACCTACTCAGGCTTGTTTTTTGTCTTGCAAATCAGGCAGTTTTTCTCTCACATAGTTTAAAATGTTTTATAGATTTATTGTATTTTCTTCTTCATCTCTAGGTACTTCAAAGTTCCATCAAAGATTGTAACTTGTTTGAGCATGTAAAAAAATTAAATTATGATAATGAATAATAAAGAATGTAAAATATATAATCATAAGAAACCATAAAGAATTTAAAGAATTTACACAGTACACATGAACTTACGTGGGGAAAACATTACCTATAAAAACCCCCACAAAAAATAGCCTCTATATTATAAGAAACTTACAAAGTAGTCTACTAAAAAATAGATAGAACCTAGGGATACTTCTCTTCAACTTCCATAGGTCTCTCCTTCAATTCACTCCAAATTCAATAATATTTTTCACACACCAAATGGTGAGAAATCCTTTCCTAAATTTTGGGTAAAAAGTTGATAAAATTCCTAAAAGGGTAGTAATCATGCCTTTCCAATAACATTCTTGTTTACAATTAATAAATTATGAACTTTTAATAGCTCTTTAATTTATTAATTATTCACAGGAAATATAGAATGTTAGAGGACTAAAATGTATGGAAAACCATGCCAGAAATTGACCTGGATACATTACGTGAGTATGGGGTTATTTCTTCTGTGAACATGTACCATGAATTCTCAGATTTAATGATTAACAAACAATAGGTCACTCAAGGCCTAATATCAGAGGTAAAGGCATTTATCAGTTTGTGGAATGAGCAGGAGCACGTAATCAGAGATATAATTCAGGAACTAACATGCAAAGTAGTTGGTGAAAATGGTGAGCTAGCTAAGGAAGAATCTGTTATGACTGAATTCACAAAGGTTATTCACTTGGAGTTTGAGGTGGATAATTTTGATTTCAGCACGATCGACAAGTTGACAGTTTACAAAGTGTTGCTGAGTAATCTTCAGAAAAACATTGGAGAAAATAACAAGGTTGTTTCTAAGTGTGCGAGAACAGTTTGTAAAGCAACTGCCGTTGCACGACATACAGGCACACCGGACCCAACAGTTATACATGAGTCCCTTAGTAGATTTGAGTCCTTTGTGAATGCTCTCTGAAGATAGCTCTCATATATCTTTCCATATGTTTTCATAGGAATAGTGTAGTTTTTGGGACAAATTACACGTAAAACAGTAACTTAATGTAAATGCAGAAGAACATATACCTGCATCATGTAATCATGTTGCCAGTGCTTTAAGCCTTGTAGCATTGAATAAGTCAAAATTAGTTAGTTAAGGATAAGCTTTGAATAAGTCAAGGTGTCTAAGGGTTTCTCCTTTCTTCTCCACTTTTCTCTCATTTTTTTATATAAAAGAGTGAGAACTATTGTAATTTCTATCTTTTGTTGTGTGCAAGAAAACTATACCCAAATCTCTTGTATTCTGAAAACTTTGAGTTTCATTGTGCAAAGTTGAGTAATTGAATAGAAGGAACAAAGATTCGCAAACTTTGTGTTGTCAATCTTGAAATTAATGAATGTATTCTTAAGTCGTGTTTGTTAGTCTTTACTCTATTTAAACTATAGTTGTCTTGTGTGGATCATTGGAGTGTTTTGATTCGAGTTCTTGAAGACTTTGTGCTTCAGAAATAAGGATTAATATAAATAGAAGTGGCTGCAATACCTTAAATGTGATGACCCCATTTTTAGTAGGTATTGGCAGTGGCTTGGTCAGCTCATCATCGCGACCCTCGTGAGCTGATGCCTGGTTTTGAGGGTCACAGTTCGCAGACTTGTTATTTTTAGTAAGTTTGGACTTACTATTTTTAGTAAGTCAGTTTAGTCAGTTTCCATTTCTGGCAGAGCAGTATCGGCAGTGGTCAGTACTCCAGACGATATTTAGTTGGTGCAGTTCTTTGGCTGGGGACTTATTATTTTTAGTAAGTTTATTTTTGGCTGTGGCCATTTTTGGCAGTACAGTGGGTGGCTTTGGCAATTAGTCATCACCTACAGAGGATGTTGGACTTATTGCACGAGCTCATATTTATTAATTAATAGTTATTATTTAATACTTATAAGTTATTAACTAATAATAAAGCCACATTATTATAATAATACTTTATTATTATAATAATTTAGAAGTTGTTATTTAAGCGAGTGGTTAACTGAAGCATCTTTTGGGAAACTACGACCAAGGATGGATTATAAATATGAGCTCATTTCATTGGGATTGACATCCAATTATTTGATAAACTTATTTTGTTTGGTGACTCTGTTTCTGAGTTCTTGGTTCTGGTGCCCTTGTTGAATTATAAGGGTTTGACATCTACAGCTGAAGTATGGTAGATATTCTGAAGATTGTGAAGCAATTACTGCTGATGTATAGTTATTGGTTGTATATTCCTTACTGTTTACACTCTGGCTGAGGAATCACAGGTTGTCGAGATTCTTGCTTACTGCTGGAGAATCTTACTGAGTTTTCCTATTCCATGAGATTGTCAAATTGGAAATTCGATCAAGTCTTCCACACTTCAATCAGATTTATGTCTGTGAATTGTGCTTATCGTTTCCATCGGCTGTGAGGTGTTTCCATAGCGATTGTAGTCACACGGAACATACAGGTTGCATGTGGAGGGAGTCATTCATAACACAGGTTATAGCTAGGAGTGAAATAATTATCATGGCCACCGATACTTCTTATCACACAACAGATCCAACGCTGTGTATAAGGTATTGACGTTGCGGGTAAGGTAGAAGCAGATCGCAGCCAACAGCGAATCGACGGAAGCCTTAGGGAATTCGCGGCAAGCTAACAGAGTAGCAATAGGGAGGTGGCGTCATGAATTTGTCAAGGAAGCATTCCATTTTGATTGTATACGGAGAATAAAATGGTATTTACAGTCACACTTAATTAGTATTTGGTTTCAGATTTTGCATGAGTCTTTATATGATC
>MU224064.1:720826-732557 GCA_018584345.1 Thuja plicata
CTTCAAGAGCAAAGATGATCATCTGAATCGCAAAATTGACTCTCTCTCCACACCATTTGCCTATGAGAGTCGATGATAGGCAAATCCGGCACGCTAAACGAGGTCAGCCAAAATGGGGACATGACAGCTCCAAAGGCTCATATAAATACTTTCTCCGAGAATCCAACCCTCTTGTGCTATCCAATGTGGGATAAAAGCTTTCATAAAAAAATAATATTATTTCTCTTTCCCACGTCCATGTATCATAAAGTGGACATTTTAAAATTAAAATATGACTTATAAATTGATTTATGTGGGCATTTAAATATTTAATTAAAATAATCACTTTATAGTAACTTCAAGCATTAAAATAAAATAGCAATCAAACTCTGAATTCCATGTGTAATAGCTCGTTGGAAAGAGATTGACGAAACACACCAAGTCCAATCACTGAAATTGTGAAACCACTGAATCCCTGCTAACTAACTATAAATAGTAAGTCCTCCAAAAACACCATCAAATGAATTCTATTTGGCCTGATATTCAATTCGCCTAGGACAATTAATCTCACGATCCCTCTAAAGTCCTGGTTAGCCCTCGAGGCCATGATGAAACAGGCTAACGACAGATCATGCAGTCACTAGCTAGAAAGGGGACATTACAAGGGATTTGAATTGTTAGATGTTAAAACAACCATCTATATAAAGGAAGTCGTTATAGGATCTCCCCTATAATATATGAGATCAAATTTCTCTAAATCTGCATATGTATTATTGAAGAAAAGTGACTTAATAAGACATTATTATTTTGTGTATAAAATTTTATGTTTGCTTAGCCTAAATTCATAATGTTATAGGTCAAAAGTTCTTCTCTTTGTAGCGGTTGCGTGGTTTAATTGAAATTTATACTTTTTTTGTAATTGTTGCCAATGGCCCCACAAAACCATTGTAACATCCCTTGCTACAACTAACCATATGTAGCAGGTTTCACGTTCAAGGAATATCGTCAAATAGTTGTCATGCAACCTCTATTTTTTGTATTTTGAGTTCTTGAGACAAAACACAATACAACAACAGAAATTCTTTGCATAGGAAATTCTGTCAAACACTTTGATGGACATCTCAAGCTGATGAATTCAAAAATTCGAAAATTCCGATTTCAGACTTCCAAGCAAACACACAAAATACGAATATGCATTAAAACAAACACTTGGCTGATCATAATTTTCAGAATTAAACATTGAGAACCACAGAGGCATAATGACAAACACTTGTCATGAAACTAACTTCAGATTTCCAGTGCCAATAACAGCATTATAAAAAATAGTTGGCATGGTAAATCATATACAATGCATTGGTAATTGTTTTAATGAAATCTGAAAATAAATTGCAGCTTATAAGAAAACCTGGAACTCAACGCATAGCCTGGAATTTGAACGAAAAACTTCAATTAATAATTACAAACCCTCCAATGCTAGTAGATGCTCAAATCTGAGCTGAAGATGGCACATTTCCCAAGACGTATGAGCCTAGGGATCTCATGCCAAGGCTGGGAGTCTTATGTGAAGGCTGGAGAATAAATGGCTAGGTCAAGAAATTATTAAAATTTGTTAGTAAACAATTAAAAACACCTACTACAGGCTGCCATGGTAATTCACTGCATTATCCCTTTGAATTTTCTCATCAAACCCTTCAGTCTTTCACTAGTTTTTGCAGAATGAAGACCTCTGGATGAAGCCTTTCCTTAAGCACTAATTCGGTTGATCTCTCACAACCTCAAAGCTGCTAAACAATGAAGACTGGAAATCTCCAAGTATAGCTGAAACCCTTGTTTCAATTGCATAAATATCAAGAACAATCAAGCAAAGTCAAATAATCATCTCATAATCAGTTTGATTTTCTTTTTGAAACCCTTTATATCCTCTCAACTCTTAAATGCCTTTAATTCCCTTTTTTGAAATCCACTTCTAGGGTTTTAATACGACTTTATAATAAATCTCATAAAGTGGGCGCTCATTCCAACTTAAATGCATCTTTTAATAACTTGACTTTATAATTAATAAATGTCCTTTTATAATAAAGTCATTAAATGCTCTCACTTTATAATTTGACTTTATGATATTAAATCCCCTTTAATTATAAAGTCACATGAAGTCAATATAATATTGCCTAAAATAATTAATTATAAGTAACACTTAAATAATAATTAAATATCATAACTCCATTAATAACCATTATTTAATGACTCTGACTTCATCACTGACTAGCCCACTATTCCCACTGTGAACCTAGATGCCTTACTGAAAATAGTAAGGGTCCCTTTCAAACATCCACTAACTTACTATAAATCATAGTTACATGACTCGGATTCGCCTCAGACTTGCCTCAGACTTGTCAAGCTGTATTCGGGCTCAAACTCAGACTTGGTGTCCAGACTCAGCAAGGACTCGCCAAATCAGAAAACCCAAGAAATTCAAAGACTTTTAAGGATTTAAAGCTTTTTTTATGCATTATTTAGTCAATAAATATCAAATACACAATAATTGAGATAAATAGAAGCTACTTTGCACACATACACAAGTTTACATAGATCACATAAGTATAAATGTGAATTTCTAAAGGAAATAAGTTAAACTAAATAACATATTAGAAATATAAATAGTGTCACTGTCAAATGTCTACAATATTCATGGAATATGAAATGCATGGAACCAAAAGTTCAAAACATATATCAAAATAAAAGCTAGAGCCTAGAAGACTAAGGCTCAGAGTAGCCTATATCTTCCTACGTGTACGCCTAAGATAGGTCATGGAAGATTCTGCAGCTATCTTCTCTCCCTGTGTCTGAGGCTCAACCTCAATGGCATCTTCATCATCCTCATCCTCATAATCCTCATCATCCTCAGAGTCAGATCCCTCACTCTCAGCCTTAGGCTCAGCCACAGGGTCCTCCACTGGGTCTCCCCGCGCTCTAGCCTCCTCTTGTGCCATCGCTACTACCTCTGCCTCTCGATCCACCTAATCAACCCATTCCAAGTCTTCATCACTGAAGACAGGATCATCAATCTCAATGTTCCACTCTGCCTGTGGATCAACCTCTTCTAATTTGATAGGAGTTGTGTCAGTGCCCAAGATCTATCTGGGACGAAGGCGAAGGTTGTAATGAACAAACACAAGATCATTCAACCTTTTCACTGCCAACCTGTTGCGCTTGTTTGAGTGTATATGCTCGAACATACTCCAATGATGTTCGCATCCTGAAGCACTACATGGCTGGCTCAGGATGCGAACTGCAATCCTCTGTAGATTTGACACCGTAGTACCAAACATCTCCCACCATGCATCTGAAACAAGAAAATTTAAAAATCAATTCTATAACTTTGACTTTATCAATGTCAAATGGTAATAAAATTAGAAATTAGAATTTAGAATCATAGATTTTTATCTGGCATCAATAAGTCCGATTTTTCTTGCATAAGTCTCGTGAGAATAAGTCTCCTTGTGCATTCTTATACATTTCTATCTCATGGACTACATTTCCTCCAATTGCTTCACTTACATTCTCTCTACAACATCATAAAGCCCACTCCACACCTCATCATCCACCTTGAAACCTGGGCTGAATTGGAATGTTGGATTAAGGTAGTGGGCAGCTGCATGTATAGACCTGTGAAGTTGATTGTGTCATCGTCGATCAATGACATCCCATATAGGACCATATTTATCACGATTCCCTGCATAAAAGGATCTAATGGCCTCTTTCACCTTGTTCATGCCCTCATAAATGTATCCCATTGCATGTTTCTCTCCATTAGCAATACGTTGAACAACAAGAGGCTCTATGAACTACAATCATCGTGAAAGTGTAAACATTAAGCTTTAAGTTTTACTTTAAAAAATGAACAATGAGCATAAACAAGTGTGAACAAAAATGATGAAATGAAATGGAAATGAGGACAAAAAGGAAAATTACCTACACAATCTCCGTGACTGGTTTCCAAAAGCCACCCTCATCGAAAACCCAATCAGCTGTCTCTTTCCCTGCATTGGTCTTCACATATGATGATGTGGTCCATTCCTCACTTACAAACATGCGTTTCAAAGTAGCCTTGGACTGAAGCAAGGATTGCAACGTGATAAAATTTGTTGCAAATCGGGTGACGCTTGAATGAGCCAACTCTTTTTTATTTGTGAACGTCCTCATAAGGTGAAGGACCCAAGTATGATTATGTATGAATTTACAAATACTCGTTCCGTGCTTTACGCATGTTTTTATCCAGAGAAGTTTACCAAGATCCTCCAACATGAGGTCAATGCAATGAGCAACACAAGGGGTCCAAAACAAGTGGCGGTGCCTCTCCATAAGAAGTTTACCTACAACAACATAATTTGCTGCATTATCCATGACTATCTGTACCACATTGTCCTCAGCCACCTCCTTCAACACTTCCTCCATTATCTCACAAAGATAGTCAGCATTTTTTGTTTTCCCTGAAGCATCAATTGATTTCAAAAACACTGTGGCACCTAAGAAAAAAAAGCAATTTAGTACAATCATAATTTAAATTCTTAATCACTAAATCAATACTTTAGTAAGTACAAGTTCTGTCGTCTACAATTACCTGATGAGGAGACAAGAAAATTCAGCAGTGTTCTATTTCTTCTATCGGTCCAACCATCAGTCATTATGGTGCAACCCTTTCTCCTCCATACCTCACGCTGCTCGTCAATTCCAACTTTTACATCAGCCACCTTTCAGGTCAAAATAGGACCTTTTAGCTCCTCATCATTAGGGGCTTTGAACCCCGGACGACAAACAGTAACAACATCTATCACAATTTGCCAATAAGGAGATCTAAAACAAATTAAATAAACAAAATAAGTATACTATTAAGTTTTACTTTCAACTTTAAAAATAAGACAGAAATTAAAATAATAAGTACCTTGTTGCATTAAATGGAAGGTTGTTGTAGAAAAAAATCTCCAAGTGCCATTTTCACAGCCTCATGCTTCTCCTTATTCCAACCCATGCTCTCAAGTGATGGTTGGGCACCCAGAGTCATGCGTGGAACAAAACTGGAATCTAGTGTGGATTTCTTCTTACGAATCCAAGGCCCAATGGTCACAGTCACAGTACCACTACTAGATGGAACTAATGGAGAATGAAGAGATGAAGAGGTCTCCCCACCTAAGCTTGCCATTTCTTCTTGTTGCTTCTTTCTTAATTCAATTTTCTCTTCAAATCCCTCTATATGAGCTTGCATTTCACGTCTAAAATCTTTGGGTGCTTCTTTGCATGGTTTAGCATCATGCCCTGGTATATGTGCAAGGTGATATTTCAACCGTTTAATACCTCCCCCTCTATATTTAACACCACAATGCCAACATATAACTATTTTTTTTGGGCCAGGGATGGCATGTTTCCAATCCTTATCCCTTGCTATGAAAACAAGGTATGCATTTGGGTAAAATTTAGGTTTAGATGCTGATGAACTACCCTCAGGCTGAGACTAAGACATGTTCCTACCACAATATATCATAAATGAAAAAAAAAAGCATCTACAATAAAAAAAAATCAAACATAAAATGGAACAAATCTAAAGACAAACAAATGTAAACAAAATGGAAACCGAAATATGATTCATGAATGACAACACAAAAAATGTAACTCACCTCTTCAAAATTGCTCAAAAAATGGAAATGCAATTCAAATTTGTAGAGGCCTCCTCCAAATGCTTCTTTTAGCTCCTCTCAATGTCTGAATGCAAGCTACATACTTGCACAAACAATCAACAATCAATATGAGAGCCAATCGATTTGCTAATCTATTATCTAAAACCCCAATATTCTTCTCTCAAGCCTTTTTTCTCTCTTCTCTATGTTTGCAAGTGATGAAATGACCTTTTTAGGTCTTAGACAAGATGTATAAACCCCAAATAAACAATTTAAACAATTTAAAAAACTGTTTTTTGGGCCTTTTTCACTTGTTGGCCGCAACACAGTCTGGGTAGCAGGACTCGACGAGTCCAACGAGTCCTTGGAGCCCGGAAAAACTCTGGAGCCTAGACTCGGCTCGGGACTTGTAGAGTCTTGTCCGGACTCGCAGAGTCCTGTAACACTGCTAAAAATAGTAAGTCCCTCAAAATGAAACCAAAAACCTCTAAATATCAATGCCTCAGAACAAATGAAAGATCTAGTGAGATAAACCCTTACAACAATCACCTGAAGAGCTCAAAAACTCCCAAACTGGACCCTCTAATCCACCATACTAGTCTACGAGGGTCAAATAATAGAGTAATCCCTCGAACTCTAATGCTCACAAAAATGGGGACATTGCAGTCCGCCCTCCCTAAAATTGCTTGTTCTCAGGGAATCATGACTGCAAAGAAACTCCATTACATAGGAAGTCCAAAAGATGAACTGTGTAATGTCCTACACACCTCCAACGAACTCCTGTATTACCAACATAAACATAATTGCATAGAAAAGAACAACAAACCAACTATCCAATCTCTGTGCACTGAAAATGGGCATCTGAAACCAACAATGTACATGTGAATCAGAAATGACACTACAAATAATCCATACCATGTACACACTGCTATACTCCCTAGTGAACCCAGACTAGAACCCGATGCACGCAAAAGACCCCACAACACACTAAAGAGTGTCCAATCAAATATACCTGGATCCAAAATCCTGAATAGAATCCTACCAAGAAGGACATCCTCGGACTTCTGTTGCGCTAATCTGATCACAACATCACCATGTTGGCAATGGTGAAGCAATCTAATGAGACACATCCAACTTGCAGTGCTAAGCTTGCCACCAGCTGGGTCCCAGTATAAACAAAACTCACATCCATCCATCATAGGGAGGTGAGAATATCTGGAAGCATCTACTATACCAAACCTCCCTCTACACTCTATCAATCCCCCATGGGTGTGAAATCCAACCATACTGTGGAGATAAGAACTCCCAAGGGTGTTTGTATCACAACTACGATATCCATCCTCTGCTAAACCGCTATAGATATGCTGACTCTACAAGTAGTCCCCCACCAACTTGTAGCTATTGATTCCATCTATTGAAGATGGTGAATATCCATCCCACCAAGGATGGTATAATCCCGAAACCAACCCACACCGGCGCATCATCAAGTCTTCCTCATGTGGATCAAAAGAAAAATGATGAGCACTCCTCACTGTGTAGTTACAATAGAAAGCTCCAACCTCCATCAATGGCTCATCACTGACAACTTTGGAATGAGGATATGGCTCCAAACTCTGACCTTGAATAGCTAATTGGGTAGATGCCTTGCCAAGTCTCTCCGCATACCCAACAACATACTCTTTGTCAGGAAAAAGGTGAAGGTACTCTAATTTAAATGCCTCCAAAGCACTCTGGATGAACCTCAAATCGCGAATGACTACTAACCCAGACCCCATACTGTCTCTCCTCAAATTCTTCTCTCCAAAGAAGGTACTCAACATACTTATGTGTGCAGTCAAAGCGAGATAAGGTTGAATCAATTTCTCTCCAATAACCTTCAATTGATCCCTCCAACTCTGTGGCTCAACAAACTCTCGATCAAAATCAATTGCATGGGATGAAATAACAGATTTTCTTCCAAAAGAGGGAAACAAACCAACATGAGAACCAACCTCCCAACTAGATAATACTCTGCATATGTCATGTGAAGAAGATGTAGTAATGTTGAGAACTGTCACACAACTCACTAACAAATCCACTTCTACATCACAAGAGCTATCAAAAATTTGACCCACGCCATCGAACATAGTACTGTCGTCAAGAGAACCTCATGCAACAAGGGTTATCGACTTCTCTCAACTGAAATACTCATCCCATTTGAGGCGACTACACCAGTATCTGTGATGGATGTAGCCACAACCTCAACACATCCATCACCACAACCCGTGGATATAAGATCATCATCAATTGTACCATGTTTGTAGCTTGTGAAGACTGTGACAAACTCAACTCCATGGTAAGCTCCTCCAATTATGGCTACGACTCTTGAAGGGCCAACTGGGCACTCTTCAATGAATCCATAGTCACCTCCAGCTCATGGGTGAGCTCATCTACCTGCTCATGTCCCTCCAAGGCATCATAGCAAGTGCAATCCCACTCGGGAAGGTAATCCCAATCAGCAAGTAACTGTAAATAGTTATGTTTCATTATTCCAATGGCTTCTCGAAGTATATGAAACTTTGCCAAGGAAAGGCCACTATCATCGTGCTCATCTGACATAGGAGTACCCCAACCAAATGTAGCCAACATCTAATGAGCAACATCAAAGTGCTCTATGGTTGTGGCAATCATGCTATCATTGACCTTAAGTTTCCCAATCAAATGATTTCTCTGAAATTCATGAGTCCCATGCAAGCTCTCTAAATCAAAGTTTGCACTGTGATATGAGGTTGTATCAACCTCATGATAAGGACCAACATGTGTGCTATCATCAGTGCACACATCAACATCTAAGGTACTTTTGTTAAGCACCTCATTAGAAGGCTCAAGTGACAAGGTAGAAGCTGCAAATATGACAGTATCTTCACACACTTCCACTTCCAATGTAATGGTATCACGATCCAACTCATGATCCTGGGACCCCATGCAAACAAATGATTCTTCTAACTTGTTTTCTAAGGTTTGATATGAAAAATCAGACTCATTATAGCGCGAATCTTCATCAACCAATGCATCATTGATACTCGAAACTGAAGTACCAACTGTTATGACCCAAAATTTGCACCCTCAAGCTTATAGTTTACAGCTTGAAATCTTGGTCAACATGGAATCATTCCTAGGTGGTGGGCTTTTCCTATAACTGGAATGAATCTCCGGACTCTAGGCCGGTTCCTATTTGATGATCACTTATAGCTCCTAAAAACTTAACCAAACTTTGATAAGGAAAAGGGAAAGAGATTACTTGAAATGAACCTAAAATTGAAATTTAAACTAGTGTGAACCAAGTGATACACCAAAATGATATGAAAGTGCAACTACAAATAACTGAAGAAGGGCTTTACACTATCTGAATGAATACAAAACACATCCTTTCTATATAGGCTTGCATAAGTACCTTGTAATAAAGTCTGAAATATGAACCAAACCAAGGAGCAAAACAAATGCCTCACTTATCAGTTTCACACCCTAAGACATAAACTACAACCTGCAAGCAAACATACTGTTCTGCAACTAGATGTTTAGGTGAGACAAAATAACATGGAATGATAGAAAACTCACTAGTTATCTTTATCAAATCACCTGAAAATGCACACAGAAATGCAAAAAGAAAAGAAGGCTCCAAAAGAAATTCAGATAACATAAACTCAGCTGCTATTACTTGTATTTGATCTTCAAAAATGAGTTACAAACTTCTGCATAAAACTGCCAAGGACAAAAAAATGTCACAAAACCTTCCTTTGCATAATCAGAACTGAAACCAAAAATGAGTGCTCCAAACACTAAGTACACAACCCCTTGGGTTGGATGCAACAATAAAGCTCCCAAAATAGGACTCAAACTCCCTCCAAAATGCACCAAAAGACTGAAAAAGTCTAACCAAGGCATTAACCATTTATGTGACTCATCCCAACAACCCCAAAAATGTTCCAACTGGCCACAATTACCTACCAAAACCTAGGGGAAAGTCAAATTCGACCTTGGGACTTCTCCAACTCTCCTAGAAGGACTCAAATGGCTCATAAAAGAGTCCAGATCTACAACCATCACTAACAGCATGACAAATTGCCACCTCTCCCTCCTATGAAACAAAATTTGACCTTTTAAACACTTATCTCTCCAAATCCAAAAATGAACCCAAAGACTATTTTCAAATTTGCATATTTTAAATAATAACTAATTGATTTATAAATTATCAATTAATTATTTTTAAATACATCATTGCAAAAATTAAATAAAATAACTTTTACTAAATATTTCAAGTAATATAATAATATATTACTTAACTTAAGTAATATTTTACTATATTACTTAAAATATTTATTAACATCCCATGAGTTATAAATATTTAAATGAGTTCAAAAAAAACAAATCCGATGCAAATTCTAAAAGCTACAGATTTGAAAATACAATGCAAAGTGACAAAGGACTCCACCCTAAAAGCAAAGTAAACAATTGCTTTGTCATTTTCATTTGCTATCTATTGGAAAAACACGCCAGCTCCCTTGTGAATAGGGTTTTTGAAACCCTTCCCTTTTGCAATGAATTCTGGAGGAGAAATGCCGCCTTAGCCGCCATGGAAGACTGTATATTTGTGACTTGGCTTGATGACTTAGACTTCAAATGATGCTTTCATTACACATGGCCTCCATGAAGAAAAACTTGGCGTTAAACTGCAAGGAAAACTTGGAAAACGTGAGTATGAAAAATTTCAATCTTTCTTTTATGTAACGTCCTTGCTTGGAAATTTCAAGTTAATACTGCTCCCTTTTTGCTGAATTTGTTATATTGAAAAGAAAATCTGAATCTTCTTTCGCTGCCATGCAAAGAAATTCGACTTCCTCTTTTTGCTTTCAATCTGCTGGTTTCTAGGAGAAAACGTTTGATCTATTGAGACTGGAATCAACTTTTATGTGTTGAAGCTTTCTCCTGTATATTTTCATGTATGATAATCTTTTAAAAAACGGCTGGCTTTTACATGCAATATTCTTTAAATATCTATATCTCTCCTTTCTTTGGCTGAAAACGTAGCTGTTCTGTCTTTAGCTTCCATTGCTGGGTATGAATGAAAATGGCATGTTGCAAGGATAAACCCTTCTGGTTGAGACTATGGCCATCTGCTGCTAAAAAAAATATGATTGCTACTCTGCTACTGAGAATCTGCATCTTTTCTCCATGCTAGAATGAAAACATGGCTTAATTCTAGGAGGAACATGGCTTTAACTTGCATTTCTCCGCATATTCGCATCTGGGTATGAATGAAACTTTATGAAAATACTACCCAGAAATAAAGAAGTGATGCCATTTTAAAGAAAATCTTCCTCTTGACAATCTGAAACATGAGTATAAAAGAAAATACTACATTGCTGTTATGTTGTACTCATTTATCATTTGTTGTTGAAAGAACACTTGCTGCTCAAGGTGTTGTTGTTAATCTCCTAAGAAATTGCATCTTTTCTCCATGAAATCGGCTCAGTTTTTTTTTGTAAAAAACTGAAACATAACCATCTGTTGCAAAAGAAACACCGTTGTTTTATGTTGAATCCACCATATGGGTTTTTTCTGCTCTGAATGTGGCCATCATTGTTGATTGTTCCAATAGCTCTGAATGTAATTTCATTCTATCTTGTACCCCAACAGTGGTACTCACTGTCTTTATATCTGATCTTGAAGCCCTCTTTATTACTCAGCCTTTTTCCTGATTTGATATTATTGTGTATCATATTGATGACCATAGAAGGAAATTATGTTTCCAACCATTTTGTAGGAACCCTTCGCAGGCTCTATCCGCTGATTTTTTGTCTCCAGAATGCAACCACGCTGCTGATTGTTGATTGTTGATGAAGCTGCAATTTTACTGTTCACGCGCACTGTTCACGTGCACTATTCACACGCACTGTTCACGCGCACTGTTCATGCGCACTATTCACGGCTGCAACTTTCTCTCCCTTGTTCTGTAATTAGAAGAATACTGAAAACGTACTGTTGGAGCACAATCAAAACCTCTGTATGAGATTCTCTTTGAATTATCAAATTCACCAGGT
>MU224064.1:736919-767904 GCA_018584345.1 Thuja plicata
GGGTCCATCTCTAACATCTCCGACTTACTATAAATAGTAAGTACTGCATACGGAGTCCTGGAGACCTCAAACGAAAGCCAAATCTGCAAAACTTTGACCACTGAAGAAGATGCATCCCTCAAAGGACTTTCTATCCAATCTCATTAGCCTACAAGGGACAGAATAATAGGCTAATCCTTCAAACTCTGATGCTCATGAAAATGGGGACATTACACATTTGTTAAAACACTCAAACAACTTGAAGATCACTATGGCTGTCTCATGGTTTTCTGCATGGTTTTGTAGCTGTAGCAGTGACTGTCGTTGCATTGCTTATATTTTGTGAATCTGTAGCAATGGCTCTTCTTGTTACTATAGTATTGTTCTCTTGATGTATCCTTTAGTTGATGTATGAATAATGGACCAAAAGGTTCCACACAGAAAATGTATGTCCCTTTAATAGTCACTATCTTGTAGATCTGCAACTTGATATTTAAACTAGAAGGTTTCATGCTGCTAAGAATAGTCCCTTCGATAGTTCACCTTTATGTATCCCTTGTTTGTCTATTTTAATTATAATGAAAGGTTTCATATCAAAAATAATATGTCCCTTTAACATTATATATTTTCTTCCTTGATCTTGACACCTGTTAAAGTAATTATTCTAATGCATATAACGGGCTCATACCCAAAGGGAGCATCGGTTAGGGGCACACACACATTGAAATAATTATCTTCCTGCACATGGAACAAACATATTAGCATAAATTTCCTTTCTCATGAGCACTTTCAGTACTCTGATGTCTTCTTCTTCTGATTTAGGACAGCATTAAAAATCAGCATAGGCATAGAGTAGATTTGAGATAACCAGCCATTGCTTAGATCCATATTGGGATCTAACATCATTGTTTTTCCATCTTACAGGATTCAGGAGCTTGCTAGGAGATTCGCAAAGATGGAACAGACTCAGGGCCAGCAACCATTCATGACCAGTCAAAGCAACAGGCAATGACTGGTTATCCTTGACCTATTTCTCTCTCTTATTCAGTCTTTTAGTTCTGTTTTAAATTTGTAGGAGAAATGATAGGCTATACTCACGGCTTGTGTGAGGCTTTCAACTTAAACTGGTCTGAAAACATGCATTTATGTTTTCAAATGAGTGAACTCAAAAATGTAATTTTATCACTGTTCAATGCAAATGAAATGATTCTTTTAGAAATTTCACAATGCATTTTATCTTTCTGTTTGTGTATCAATAAGGTCAATTGATTCAAAATGTATCTTTTATAGCAAAAATGCTAGAGTAGTGAAATTTTGATAACACCAACATTAGAAGACTCCACAATACTATCATCCTTGCGTGAAATGACTTCTATCACCTGATGATACAAGGAAATAGGACTGCTGTTGCAAAAATCAGACCTGTTATCATGACTGATAACAACTACTGGAGCGCTGAAAGTACCAACATTCTCTTTGAATTTCACACTCTTCCTTTTCCTCTATACTGATAAGGTTATTTGCATTAGTGTTTGCTTTCATTTTCTTTGCAAACAAAGGATCCAAAATTTCTAGATGTAGAAGCCTTGTTAAATTCTTATCATAGTTTTGAAATGCCTGCATGAGCTCTGACATGAATTTCTATATAGACTTCATTTTACCCATACTGAAAAAAAAACAAGAGTGTTGGTTACTCTAATATCAACTATGGGAGCTCAATAATTTCCAACCCCGGAAGGATGGCAGGAAACCGCTCTGATGCCACTGTAATATTCCTTGCTAAAACTAACCGTATGTAGTAGGTTTGAACCTCAAGGAATATCGTCAAACAGTTGTCATGCAACCTCTATTTTCTATATTTTGAGTTCTTGAGACAACACAATACAACAACACAAATTCCTTGCCTAGGAAATTCTGTCAAACACTTTGATGGCCATATCAAGCTGATAAATTCATGAATTCGCTAATTCTGATTTCAGACTTTCAAGCAAACACACGATATATGGAGTATGCATTAAAAGAAACACTTGGCTGGTCATAATTTTCAGAATTAAACATTGAGTACCACAGAGGCATAAAGACAAACACTTGTCATGAAACTAAATTCAGATTTCTAGTGCCAATAGCAAACAGTTGGCATGGTAAATCATATAAAATGCGTTGGTAATTATTTAATGAAATCTGGAAATAAATTGCAGCTTATAAGGAATTTTACAACTCAACACATAGCATGGAATTGGATGGAAATCTTTCAATTAATAATTGCAAACCCTCCAATGCTGGTAGACACTCAAATCTAAGTTGAAGATGGCACATTTCCCAAGACGTATGAGCCTAGGAATCTCACGCCAGGGCTCGGAGTCTTATGTGAAGGCTGAGGCTGGAGAATGGACGGTTAGGTCAAGACATTATTAAAATCTGTTAGTAAACAGCTGCAAAAACCTGATATAGGCTGCCATGGTAATTCACTGCATTATCTCTTTGAATTTTCTCATCGAACCCTTGAGTCTTTCATCAATTTTTACACAATGAACACCTCCAAATGAAGCCTTTCCTTAAGCAATAATTCAGTTGATCTCTCACAACCTCAAAACTGCTAAACAATGAAGATTGGACAATCTCCAATGCCCAGGTACAACTAAAACCGTTGTTTCAATTGCACAAATACCATGAACAATCAAACGAAGTCAAATAATCATCTCATAATCAATTTGATTTGCTTTTTGAAACCCTTTATATCCTCTCAACTCTTAAATGTCTTTAATTCCCTTTTTTGAAATCCACTTTTAGAGTTTTAATAAGACTAATAAATCTCATAAAGTGGGCCCTCATTCCAACTTAAATGCATCTTTTAATAACTTGACTTTATAATTAATAAATGTCATTTTATAATAAAGTCAAATAAAGTCATTAAATGCTCACTTTATAATTTGAATTTATGATATTAAATCCCCTTTAATTATAAAGTCACATGAAGTCAATATAATATCCTCTTAAAATAATTAATTACTATTAAAGTAACACTTCAATAATAATTAAATGTCATAACTCTATTAATAACCATTATTTAATGATTCTGAATTCATCACTGGCTAGCCTACTGCTCCCATTGTCAACTTGGATGCCTTACTAAAAATAGTAAGGGTCCCTCTCTAACATCCACCTCAAAATGGAACCAGAAACCTCTGAATATCAATGCCTCAGAACAAATGAAAGATCTAGTGAGATAAACCCTTACAACAACCACCTGAAGAGCTCCAAAACTCCCAAATTGGACCCTCTATCCCAACATACTAGCCTACAAGGGTCAAATAATAGGCTAATGCCTCGAACTCTAATGCTCACGAAAATGGGAACATTACATCCATTCATGATCTATTTAAAAGCATCCTTTCCTTCATCTCAAATCTGTTGTTGAACACGTCTTGATGTATACTTGTATGTCATCAAACTAGCTTGTAACTGATTAGTTTATTATGTTTTTAAAGTTTATCTAGTGGAGCATGCATTCATCCTTTTTTCAATTTCCCAAGTTTGTGTCAGTCCGAATGCCAAGAAAAAATTCCGAGTTAAAAACCAGCCCCAAATCTGAGCGTAGTAATATGCTTCTAAAAAATTTAACCATAATTTCCTCTCTACAATCACTGAGTCTCTTCATCCGCTATTTCAAATGTCACCAATTCCACTAGGGGAAGAGGCGTCTGCCCTCTAAGGCATACTTAATGTTAGTTTGATGCTTAAAACTACACTCAGTGTGTCATGTCTTATCATAGAATTCCAATTACATGATTAAGAATTATCATTGTACTGCAATTTGTAAAGAGATAAATTCTCTGAAAATATGCATAGCAATCCCATCTTTTGATGTAATGTCTATCAATATCTAAGAACTATCTCTGCTGTCATGATATGGAAGGTTCACCTATTTTGTTCAACGAGACCACTTTTGTAAACACCTCTTATAAATATAATATACATATCTTTTTGCAAATAATAAAAATAGTCCAAGGAGTTTAGTTTAATTGGTTAAACCACTCAGTTCTCATTATGGAGATTCAAGTTCAAGTCACCAAAGAGACATTTAAAAAGGAATTCTAAGTTGTAATACTTGGTCTTCCATAGGTGATTTCTAGTTTGCTTCCTCGCAAGGAATTTGTATTAATCTCTCCTTAGTGCTCATGAAAGCTTGTATTAGTGTCACGCTGATTTCTTATGCGAGAAGAATATTTGTAAATGGTTTACAATATTAAAAGAAAAAAAACAGATAAAATAAAGGGGTAAACATACGTCGAACAAAGTACACTCGAGTTGAAAATTCTTATATGTTGTAGTTTACTTAATTATCTCTGAAAGATGCACAAATATTACAAAATTCTTCACTGAGTAACTCGTGGATTAAAACAAGCAACATGGAATGGAAAAGGAAGACATACCGGTGCTATATACTCCTCAGTACCTACGAAAGAATTTGATGCTGCTGTTGGTTCTGCAACGAATACTGGGTGTGGTTCATTTTTCGCTTTCCTTATTCTTTTAGGAATCCTTGGTTGCTTTATTAGCTGCACATTTTATATTACAATATAAATCCATAGAGATGGTAGAATGAAATGTACACATGCATGAAAGAATAATACAAAAGAGAATGAGAATTGTTTTGGTAATGTTGTCCATTTAAAAACGAGTACGATTTGTAAGCTATTATCAATGACCATTGCTATCATTATGATAACTATACAATTTGCACAATAGAAAACAAGATCCAAACACACTGGACTATCAGAAAGCTTGTTTGCCATGATATTGAAGAATATTTCAAAGAACAAAAGTACCAATAATATTATTTGACATTATTAAGAAAACAATATTGCAGAGATGTTTCGTGGTAAAGAAAAGACTCTAGATTTTGATACTCGTACCTTTGGCTTACAAGAAGTTAAAAAGGACAGGTCAAAATCTGTCAATAGAACATGCCCATCTCTTTGAATCAAAACATTCTCAGGTTTTAAATCTCTATAAATAACACCTGAATTCAGAAATCAAGTCAGCGAGAAGTAAGAGACTAAAACTTAGTATAGTTCATATATGACCTATTAATATTCTAATTTAATTAAGAAAGAGGAGAATTTTATTCTAATTTATCTAAAATCTAAATTTGAAACCATGCATTTGAAATTTTTTTATGTTTGCAAGATGGTGAGTATTTATCATATCTCTTTTACAATGTTTGTGATATTGTTATTACATATATTTTTAAATAAAATCAACATAAATTTTTGGATTAATTGCTAAAAACATGGTTCATGGATGACTAGAAAGTAGTTGGCAATAAGTGTGTTTGTTAAGTGAAAAGGCAGAACTAAGAATTCAAAATTCCCAAAGTGACACCTGAATGTTGTTTTAAGAACATCATAATTCCTTAGAGTCGATGGTAGCTTGATCTCAAATCAAGCTTTGAAACATCACACAACAACATGCAATTCATCAATTGGTGCATCAATCTTGGGAATGGGATACCCAATTTTGATGGTCTTCTTGGTCAAAGCTTTGCATTTAATACGAATCCATATAGTTCCATCGTTTTTCTTTATAAGAACCACAAATGAGGAAAATGGGCTAGAATTGATCTCACATACCCTTATTTCTTCATTTCTTCTAGGTGAAAGGATAAGTCAAGGAAATTAATCATAATATTTTTAGTTCATCCAAATTATTCATTTTATAGAGACAACTTAAATATCTTTATTTTTATAAATTGGACATCATAAGGCTTCATGTAATATTAATTTTAAAAGCGGATTCAAACACTTTTTGGAGGGAGTTTTAGAAGGAAAAATAAGATTTAAGAGGCCAAAAGTGAATTTGTTAAAGGAGGGAAAATGAATCAAAGAAATCACCCATTTTGTTAGGTCACCTACTCATGGAAGGACGAAAACCCTTGGTATGTAGAAATTTGAAGAATGAAAACCCTCAACGTGTATAGAATTGGAAGACGAAAACCTTGTTGGTTTCCAACTGGAATCGGAGAACAATAACCTTCTCCATTTGAGGTGATTTCCTCTGGGGATCACATTTGTACTAAAATATTAAATGGATTTCCAATTTTTACTTTGATTATCGAGAGTTTTAATGGTGTTGAAAGTTGCAATCAAATTCTAGTTTTTGTGAAGGGTTTTAGTGCTACATTATTGAAGGATTCCCTAACAATTTACATTCTACAACCCAATGCAAAATATTTACTACCATATGTAAGAGGATGCCTCAATAAAAGTTTTTTGTGAAATGATGTGTAAATTTTTTTTTTAGGGAGTACTAAAATAGAAATTGAATAGACAAGCTTATATCATAGATATTATTTTATAGAAGCACAAGTATTGATCCTATAAAAACCCATAATCCAATTTACTCATTCGTCTATTTTATTTTTTCAAAAACATTTTCAAGTTGTAAATTATTAAATTTGTCACTTTAAAGTTATGATCATATTATGGGTAGAATCTCATGTATAGTACCTTGACAATGAAGATACTCCAAAGCAACGACAACCTCTGCTGCATAAAATCTACAAAAGAATAAACTGCTCTATAATTTCAATTTAACATCCAAAATCCGACCATTTACAAAAATATAAAAATCCCTTCCTAGTCTATGTTATTGGAAATGCTCCATCCTTCACCACAAGAGCCTTATACAACAAATATCAAAAAAATTCACAAATATGTTTATCCACCTTTTGTCCCTCAATAGTTGATAAAAATACACAGACTTTGACTATAGAAATAATCATTTTGCTTTCAAATGAATGAAATCATGCATAAGTTCTTTTAACAAGATACCATAATTTCATATGGCCACAATGAATAGAACAAGAAATAGCATTACCGCACAGCATCCTCTTTTACAGCTTTTGTAGGTTGCCTATCTAGCAACCAAAAGAGCTCCCCGCCAGGAGCAAAATCAGTTATTAAACACACATGGGTTTTTGTCTGCAAAACAAAGATGGTGAGATGGATTTTAATTTAAAAAATGTTTATATAGATTCAAAATGTAAATACATGTCTGTACTAATTATAGATTTTAAACAGTCAAGCCATATTTCACTTTTTGAAGCTACTAAAGATGAAACTGTGCATGTATCCAAAGCTACAAAATTTTAATGGATTCTATATTTAGTAGCATATACTTACCTAGTAGAATTATAATGATGCAAGGATAATAACAATGTTTGAAAATAATATTGAATAATGCAACGAATAGTATCTTATCATCAATATGATGATGAATAATGCAAATATAGAGTAGGAATAGTACCTATATCAGTTTCATGAAGATATATTCCGAATAATGGTTAGGAAGCTACGAAGATGGGTAACAAGAGAATTGTGCTACCTTGTAGAGCCATAAATGATATGTAGGGATAATAATAATGTAGAACATAAAATCAAATAACAAATTGCACTTCTTGAATTAATATTAAAAATAATGGTTAGAAAGCTACTAGTAGGAGAAACAAGAGAATTGTGAAAAATAATAATTTTCCTTAATGCAGCACCATCAAAACTCTAGAACAAGAACAAAGTCACACATAGAAATAAACATACAGAAAAATACAATAACTTTTACATCAAGAGAATGCAATTCACAAAATATAAATAAAATTTTCATGCATAATCCCTGTTGTCTGCGATTTTTGCTAGCAACAATCGGGGAAAAGCCTAAAAACTGTCATTCTAAGGCTCTAGAAATGCATTTTGAGGTGCAAAATCCTTATCCTCAATAGTTTTTGGTCATCATAACATTCATCGTCAAAGGGCGTAATTTTTTGTTTTCGTTTTTATAGCTTATCGAAGTTCCTTTTTTAAGGTTTCTTGCAATTCAGGATTTATACCCTCCATTGCAAGTACATTTGCATTGTTGTTTGCAATGCGGGCCTAAAGTTCCGAATCGCAAAGTGTGGGCATATAAGCATGTTGTTGAAACTTTTTGCCCCGACTGCATGTTGTCAGAACATTTTTCCAGTTTTGCAAGACTCGGACTCGACTCAAACTCGGCAAGCTGATTTTTGACTCGGACTCGGACTCGGACTTAGCGTCCAGACTCAACAAAAACTTGGAAAATTGAAAAACTCAAGAAATACAAAGATTTTTAAGGATCTAAAACCTTTTTCATGCATCATTTAATAAATTAACCTTAAAGACACAATAATTGAGATAAATAGAAGCTCCTTTGGACACATACACAAGTATTTATTGATCACATAAGTATAAATGTAAATTTCTAAAGGAAATAAATTAAACTAAATAACACATTAGAAATATAAACAGTGTCACTGTCAAATGTCTACAATATTCATGGAATATGAAATCCATGGAATCGAAAGTTCAAAACATATATCAAAATAAAAGCTAGATCCTAGAAGACTAAGGCTCAAAGTAGCCTATATCAGAGACTAGTCAACCCCGCACCCTTCCTATGTGTACACCTAAGATAGGTTCTGGAAGATTTTGCAGCTTGTTGGCTAAAACATTTGTAAGTCACTGTAACCACAACTTACAAAATTGTGACTTTAGACAATGTTGAATGAGATTTCTTTGCCCTCTCAGCAATAAGGGAGGCTACCTTCTTACCGTAGGTGGCTTCGACAAGAACTTAACTGAAATTACGAAAAAAGGGGTGGTTCTCTTAATGAATTCCTCTTTTTCAGGAATGATTCACAAACGACAACTTTCAAACTTATCAAAAAGGCGCTATTGCTACGATAATACCAGTGGCTCGAGGTTGACGTAAGAGAAACTCCAAAGACAACAGTCTATATAAATATTTTGGTAGAATAAGAACAGGAACCGAAAGTCTCATATTATTATTCAGATTTAGGATTCAACAAGAACAACCAGTAAGGTGCAAAGTCTCTTACTAAATATCCTTAAACTTAAATAAAACCTAAGATACCAGGTTCGGCCCCTGGTCTCCAAACCCCCATTTAATAATTTGGGATGGAAACTGTGTCAATAAAAGGGGAAAAATTAACCTTCGAGTCTTATTAGGCTCCATATAGAAGATGATGATGAAGAAGAAGAAGAATATCAATAAATTATTAATCCATTAGTTGAACTTCAAACAATGATACTTGAACTGATGTTCTGATTTAATTTTAATGTTTTGAATCTTTGATGTTGAACTTGAACTTGAAGTATATGATGGTATGATCATGGATTCATGATTCATGATGCTATGTTTACTTTTAGTTTTTATGATACTATGTGACATTCTAATCTTAACTCATGCTTCTAGGCTGCATAAATATCAAAATATGTATATATATATATATAAAAAATTACATATTTTTGAAAAAACGAACCCGAACCCAAAAACCCCTTTTTCAAAATTTTGTCGAACCGGCGAACCGGTTCTTCGAACTCGAACCCGAACCGGCATCCTACAATAAAACACTTCAAATTAAACCCCAAAGTCTTCGACTCTTAGTAATTGCAGCTACTATTTGATTATAGCAATCTCTTCCCTTGAAGCACAAGGTCTTCAGGAAACTAAATTGAACACTGAAATGATTCAAACAAGGTAAGCCAAAACTGAATTCAAGAAAGAGTAACTAATGCAACATAAGAATACATTAATCAATCTCAAGATCTACAACACAAAGTTTGGAAAATCTTGCTTCTTTTATTCAGTTCAGAAAATTGCAGCTTGAAACTCAAAATCTTCAAGATACAAGATATCCAAGTATAGCTTTCTTTCCCAAAAGACAAAAGCTGAAAAATACAATGAGTCTCACTCCTTTATATAGGAAAAGAGGAGAGAGAAAGGTGGAGAGGAAAGGGGAAACCATTAACCACCTTGACTTATTCAATGTTGCAAGGCCTAAAGCACTTGCAACATGATTGCATGAAGTGGCTATACAGGTACATGTATTCCTGTATTTACAAAGTGCTCATGCTCAACATGCAATCTATCATAAAAACTACATCTATCCTATCAAAGCATGAGGAAAGAAGAAGTGCCCAAGACACTTGAGAAGTGCCTTCAAAGAGTGCCCATAAACTCCTCAAACTTATGCAGAGACTCACGTATAACTGTTGAATCCGGTTCACCTTCAATATTCAATGTAATGTCCCCATTTTGAGCGAACATTGGAGTGAGTGGATTTAGCCTATCATTGGGTCCTTGTAGGCTAATACTGGTGATTAGAGGACGCTGTTGTGGGTTGTGGCCCCGTTTTGAGGGACTTACTATTTATAGTAAGTCAACAGTTGGTTCCATAGAGCTCACTTTATTTAGAGGAGTTATATGATGCTCTCAGATTTTATTTCCGACTTCCGGTTTGGGCTCCAAGATTCTTGGAGGGAGTGTCTATTTTTAGTAAGTCACCTTGTCAGGTTCATTCATCATTTCTTATCATCTGGACCACTTTTGTACTGTCAGATTTTGATTTTGATGCTTCCTCAGTTGTTTTCGCGAGACGGGTGAATTATGGTTATTATTTAATTAAATCGGCTAAGGTTGCTATTTTTATTGGGATTGTATTTTGGGCATCTTAGTGTTATAGCTCGTCAGAACCGGGTTGAGAAGTTTTAAATCCCGAGCTCATAAAAAAGGGACCCTATGTGTCATAATATTGTTATTTTAATGAAAGGGTATGGTTTTCATCATTAAAGTGGAAAGCAATATAATAGTTTATTATATTTCAAATGTGCACATAAAGCAGTCTTTATGTAAGTGAGATGTGTGATTAAGAAGCTAGGGTTCGATTTCTTGTGGAGAGATTATAAAAGACATGGAGAAGAAATCGAATTCATTATTGATTATGATATTGATTATTCATGTTTTGGTTCAAATTGTGGAGACAAGGGTTTGGAGAAACTTGCTGAATGAATTGTAAATTCATGTCAGTTTTCCTATCACTTTGAGCTGGTTTTCTTTTGCTTGCGAATTGTGAGAAAATGGAATCACTTAGTGGTTTAATTCGATGGCTTCTTTGGCGAGTTTTTCTTGGGTTTTAAATCCCTAGCTGCAAGCTAGAGATCGAGTATTATCTATGGAAGAAGTCTGCAATGCTGAGAATTGGCGTGAGTTTATTTGCATCAGCTGCCTTTCCATTCATAGCTGCGGCATACATACATCACGTCATCTATACTTTCACAGCAATTTGGTGGAGTAAATGTGCATTTCGTAAGGGGTTACCTTCGCTTCATTATTGGGCGTTGGCATTCATTGTAAGCAGCCACACTTCTTCATATTAGCCGCAGCCAGCATTAAGCTGTTGGAGAAAATAATCAGGTTATCATTTGTAATTTATCTTTTGCAATGTAATTCTTCTAATAAGTGAAGTTTGAATGAGGGGTTTAGTAATTCAGATTTTTACTTTCCTTTGCAATCCATGTTGTAATGTTTCCTTATCAATTTGAATTGAAAATTGAAAATATCTTGAAGATAACTAAACATTGCAAAATTAGCACAATTTTCTTGTGAGAAATCAGAATTTAGTGTTAATTGAGCGTAAGAGCCAAGCAGGCTCTTTACAGTGGTATCAGAGCGGTTTCTTGTCATCTTGTGGGGGTAGAATTTATTGGGCTTACTTGTTTGACTTGAGTGATCAACACTTTTGTTTTAATTGCAGTCATGGACAAATACAGGAAATCTGGACATGGAAACTAGTTAGACAGTTTATCTGAGTTAAGAAAGCAAACAACAAATGCCTTAGTTAAGGATATGGAGAAACGAAGGCAAACACTAGAAATATTAAATGCACCACTTTTAGATCCTATAACTGTCGATAAAGCAACAAACTACTTGGTTTCTTTGTTCATTAGGTCCTCTTCACAAGGAAGATATGAGGAGAGACGTGAGTTGTTTACAAGTGAGACATCCAGAGATCTCCATGATGAGTTCTCAACATCTGCTAATTTTGGTGGAGATGTTCCTGTACTAAGTGGACCAGCCACTAGTTCTATTTGCACACACGAGGGTGGAGATTGTTTACAGGGACATGTGGATGTGTCTGACTTGTTGGCAGATAGTGAAATTGAGTTTCAGCATCCTGAGCCTACCGGAGTTAGTGACACAGATCAGGATGGAAACATGTCTACTGCCATTGATGGCAGTCTTGCATTAGTTGGTAGTAGTATCACCGATACAGGGTCTGATTTTCTGGACACCGGTCCTTTATGTGAGCTTGTTGATGATATCGTGGATAGTGAGAGTAGAGGATGTTGTAGATACCACTAGGGATTCTGACACCGTGGATGTTGGTGTTATTTTTTAGGATTGCGAGGAGTATTTGAGCTCTAATAGCTCTGATGTTTATGACAGTTGTCGCAGTGTGGAGTCAGTACAAGAGGCTGCAGTCTTTTCCTGTACTGAGGATGTGAGCATGGAGCTACCCAGTGATGACACTCAGGATTGGAGTGTTACAGATGAGTCAGGTGACATAGGTTCATGCCACAGTATAGATGATTCTCGTGATGACATAGAGTCATGTATGCAGCCAAAGATAGCAAAGGGGTCTCAGATAGACGATGTTGATACTAGCATGGTGGATACCTCTGATGTTGGGTATGAGGATGATGTGGGTTGCAGTGTGTTTGGGTTTTTATATCCAACATTGGGTGTTGCCTCAACGTTGTCATCCAGTGGTGGTGGGTCCCAAGATCAATTTTTACAGGGACTCACGAATGAGGATGGGGAAGCATATGAGTGGTAGGAGTTTGTTTTAGCCAGGGCTTCCACTCTTGCAGTAGAGGTGTTTGTAGAGGTACCCAGTAATGATATCTCGTTGGTGGACATTTGCGAGGTTGATAGCACACATGAGAGTAATTGTGAGGTTACTTCCTCGGTGACTCATGAGGATGACTCTACCTGCAGTGAGTCATACTTGATTTATCAGACCCTGGGGGAGGACTCTGAATTGTTAGCGAGTGAGGATGGGTCCCACGATCCAGATTGCCATGTGGTTACAGAGGACGAGGTAGCTGAGGATTGTGATGAGTCAAATTCAGCAACGGCTTCCTTCGAGGTAGATGAGGATGATTCCGATGTCAGTACTCAGTTTGTAGATGTGTGCTTGGATGATAGTACATAGAGTTACAGTGATATTGAGGGGAGTTTGTTGGATACAGCTTCCTTCCCTAGTGTGGACAGTGCAGTTGAGATGGTACCTAGGAGACCCGCTGTGGAGAGTCATCATGTGACTATCCAGTTGAGAGTCAGTGAGAGAGACATTACTTCTACTCTCGAGCATTTCGATGCCGCTCGTTGGTTGTTGGTTGTTTATGGTTGGGGTGCTCCTATGGAAGATGAGCACGGTGGTGGTTACCTTTCCCTGACAGAGATTCATTCTTTGCGGGAGGCTATTAGGATTTTGAGACAGGATTATTTACTGTTGGTAGCCGATTGAGATCACCTAGTTGAGTGGGGCAGTACGGCATATGAGGCACTGATGGACAGAGAGGAGGTGAGTGAGCTTACTCAGGAGCTCACAGTGACTTCTGAGGCTTTAGAGGGCACTCAGTTGGCTCTTCAGGAGTCGCAGTTGCAGTTGAGAGAGGTGACTGTGGAGTTAGAGCGGATTCAGTCTTTACAGGCCTTAGATCCAGTTCAGCTGCAGATAGTAGTGGTTGGTGGTGATTCAACATCCACAGTTAGCAGTGATGGATGTGTTGGGGACACAGTTACATACTAAGTCTCTCATAAAGATAACAACCACTAAAATTCACTACAAATCTTCATTCAACACAACTATGCTTGGCAACATACTAAGAACACAAAGTCAATAGTTGACATCAATGACAACATAATAATTGATCATCCTGTAGTCAAATCTGCAACATGACATCTCCAAAACTCATTTATCATCACTGCATCAGATATGCCAACATCCACATCATCCTCACTCTAAGTCTTAGGGTCCTCTAATGGGTCTCCTGATGTTCTAGATTTCACCTCTGTCATCGCTACTACCTCTGCCTCTCAATCTACCTTATCAACCCATTCCAAGTCTTCATCACTGAAGACAGGATCATCAACCTTAGTGTTACACTCTTCCTGTGGATCAACCTTCTCTAAAATGATAGGATATGTGTCAGCACCCAATATTTGTCTATGACGGAGGCGAAGGTTGTAATGAATAAACACAAGATAAATCAACCTTTTCACTACCAACTTGTTTTGATTTTTCGAGTGTATATGCTCGAACATACTCCAATTGCAGTCGCATCCTGAAGCACTACATAGCTAGATTAAGATACGTATTACGAACTACAATCCTCTGTAGAATTGGCATCTGAGTACCAAACATCTCCCACCATGCATCTGAAACAAGAAAAAACAAAAATCTATTCTCTAACTTTGACTTTATCAACATGAAATGGTAATAGAATCATAGATAGAAAAGTTTAAGATTTAAATTGTAAATTATGCCCTGAATAGGTTTTTACCTGGCATCAGTAGTGTCCGGTTTTTTTCGCATAAGTCTTGTGAGAAGTCTCCTTGTGAATTCCTAAAAATTTCTATCTCACAGACTATGTGCTCCAACTGACAAATCAAAAGACATTCACTCTACAACTTCGTAGAGCCCACCTGACACCTCTTCATCGTCCTTGAAATCTAGGCAAAACTGGAACGCCAGATTAAGGTAGTGGGAAGCTGCATGTACAGGCCTGTGAAGCAGATTGTGCCATCTTCAAGCAATGACCTTCCATAGGGGACCATATTTAGCCCGATTCCTTGCGTAAAAAGATCTAATTGCCTCTTTCACCCTATCCGAATTGCAAAGTGTAGGCATATAAGCATGCTGTCGGAACTTTTCACCCTGACTACATGTCAAAACTTTTTTCCCCGACTACATGTTGTTGGAACATTTTGCCCTAACTCTATGTTGTTAGAACTGTTTGCCCCTGACTACATGTCGTTGAAACTTTTTGCCCCAACTACATGTTGTCAGAACTTTTTCCTTGATTGCATGTTGTTGGAACTTTTTGCCCTGACTACATGTTGGACCTTTTTGCCCCAACCGCATGTTGTCAAAACTTTTTTCCCTGGCTGCATGTTGTCGGAGCTTTTTGCCCCAACTAGATATATCATTACATGCAATTTCAAATACAATTGGGATAAAAAGTCTTGATCACATTAAAAAAATATCATTATCAAGTGTGTTGTCGGGCTTTTTACCCCCGACAACACTTTTTATTGCACTCGCACATTGTTGCATGATTGGCTGTCGGGGTCTAACCCCGACAACACCTCACATTACACTATGTTTTACATTGTGTAATCAGAACTAAAAGTTCCAATTACACCTGACTCTACAAATACAGTGTAATCAGAACTTTTAGATATGATTATATGCCATTGCAGTTTGTATTACATATGCTTATTTTAATCAGGAATTTTTGTCCCGATTGCAACTTAATGTCTTACACTACATTCTGTTGTCTAGACTTTTAGTCCCGAATGCACAATGCATTTTTCTTCACCATAAACAAGTGTAATTGGGACTTCTAGTCTGATTACACCTGTAAACACAAATACTGTGCCTTCACTTGCAATGCAATCTTAAAACCCCAAAATTGCAAATTAGTCTATTTTTAGTCTTTCATCTCCTTTTTTCGTGCCATGTCGAGTGTTTTCTTCATCATATCGTGTGTTGTGCCATGTTGGTGTCCAACATGGAAATACTCAGAATCCACCATTGTAACTCCATTTCAGGCGCTCTCATTCACACAACGGGCTTCTTAACGCAACTTTGTAGAAAGGATTTCCCTTGAAGAACCAGTATTACACCAAATAGGAGGTCGAGGTTAGAATTCATCAATGAAGGACATAAGAACAATCAAGGGTGCAAGTTGGTGTTCACAGACGTGTTGATCCATGTGCCAAGAATCTGAAGACTCCACGGGTCGTCTTGAAACAACATGAAGACCTGTTTTATAGAGGATGATGTAATAGAAGTGATGTCTTGTCAAACACTTAGTTTAGTTTCAATTATGCATATGTAATTTAGTTTTGACAAATATTTAGTAAAGTCAGAAAGTATAATTACATGTGATCACATCACATATTATATTGTAAAATGCAATTGCATGTTATCATTACATAGGACTATAATGTTAAATAAGTCAACAATTAGTTAGGATCCTACCACATTTTTCTCATAGCCTCCTATAAATACAAAATGGCGCATTGTAAATAAACATCTTTTGGCAATGCAACAATACTATGCCAGTTTGGCAAGCACTCTAGAACTTTGAGTTTAGATGTAAATCAAATTGTAGTCAATAAAGGAGGCAAGTTGTTTTTAGACTTTTGGTTGAAACAAGTTTTCATGTGATGACATTATCTGGAGTTGATTATGAGTGTTGTTATGTTATCTAAGAGGGATTTAAACTCAATCTTGTAGACCTTGAACTGCCTTAAGTTTAGAATTATAGTTAGGTTTTCAGACTTGATCTTGTAGAATTTAA
Source organism: Thuja plicata (assembly GCA_018584345.1). Taxonomy (NCBI): domain Eukaryota; kingdom Viridiplantae; phylum Streptophyta; class Pinopsida; order Cupressales; family Cupressaceae; genus Thuja; species Thuja plicata. Next base: position 753,368 of record MU224064.1, read on the forward strand.
GTTGCTTATCACATTTGAAACTAGTGTAGTACACTCAAGCAAGGAAATAGTTTGCAGACTGTGTTGTCTTTATTTTTTGTGTTTGTGCATGTAAAGTGAAGTATACATTGGAGACTTTGAGCTGCACGTATGTTTCACTTTTTTTTCTAAATTCACAAAAGAAGTCATGGGAAGACTTCCATGAGCTTCTTATTATTAACTTTTCTAAATTGTACTTAAGAGATTGTTGTAAAGACATAATCATCTATTTTGAAAGAAGAGAATACGATGAAGAAAGAACACCTATTCTGAATTAAGAGTGTGGTGAATGTAATACCCAAGGAGTTAGCTTAGTGTACATAATCTTAGGTCTTAGTTTAGTGTTAGTTGTTTTTAGTAGCTATAAACAAGGAGAGCCCTCCCTTATAAGTAGGAGAGACGGTGTTTCACACATTGTGGGTGGAACCACTATTTTGGAATTGATCCACAAATTGTCAGTCACAAAATGTAATGTCCCCTTTTTATGATGATATGGTTTATGAGTGGATTGGCCTTTTATTGGCCCTCGTAGGCTAAGACTGATGGTTAGAGGGTCCCAGTTAGCAGAGCAGGAGGTTTTCTCCCATCTGGAGTACAAAAGTGTTTAGGATTGCTCTTTGTTTGGTTCACTTTGGTACACTTACTATTTATAGTAAGTCAATGGTTGATAGAGAGGGACCCTTACTATTTTTAGTAAGGCAGCTGGGTGCACAGTGGACACAATGGTTAACTCCCAGGGTGAGACGATATTGAAGAATAATGATTATTTGTGGACTTATGTTATTTTAATTATTAATAAAGTGATTACTTTATTAATAATTATTTATAAATGGCAATTATAATGTTTTAAGTTCACTTTATGCACAACGAGGCCATGAACCTCAATTAAAATACTTAAAGTACAGTTTATAATTACATAAGTTGAGTGACCAAGTTGAAGACATTATAAAGTTAGAAACAAGGCAGAAAATTTGTATTTACAAAAAACTGCTTGGAGAGGGTTCTTACTGTAAAGAGCCTACCTGGCTCTAACTCTAATGTTTCTTACAAAGTTTGAATTTGTATTGAATTTGCAATATGATATAAATTTTTAACACAATTTGCCAGGTATAATAATGATTTCACCAAAATTCCTTAACTAACCAATTACATTGAAATCCAAATAACAGTGTCTTCTACTTAATTTAAGATTCAAACCCCAACTACAAATTATCAACACCATCTCTAAAAATTCTAATTGAAATCATAATTAATTTATTCAATGCTACATAGAACCAAGCAAATGAATACATATTTGAGAACCTGTGAATATCGCGACTCCTTCACAATGTAGGAGTAATGGCGGTTTCTATTGCTGAATGGCCATGGTCCAAAAAAGAAACTGTGGTCTATCTCTCAAACTCTGCGTAGTCTCCACATCAACTCTGGAAAATATAATGAAACCAGCATATGAAGTCGCAGCCAAGGAAGTAATAACAGCTGGAAAAGATAACCCATGTCAATCTCTCTATTTGCAATATTCTTCAAAATCTGATAACAATCAGCAGCTATGACTGCTAGCCGGAAGCTCACAATTCACCAACATTTAAACTGATTCAAAGTGCATGAGACAAACAAGAAATTTACCATTTCTTGCTGTAGAATTCAGACAAACCCTTATCTCCAAGCCTTCACAAAATCGAACCAAAACAAGAATGAATGATAGCATAATCAAATCGATTTCATCCAAGAAGCCTTTATAATGTCTTCTTTACAAATCGATCCCTAACTTCAACTTCACACTTTCACTTAAAAGCACACTTTATAATATAAGCTCATAACTCCATTTTGATTTCATATAATATAACCTTTTAATGAGCTTTTATAATTAATCATTGACTTAGGCAAATAATGATTATTTAATGAAATCAACTTAATTAAATAATCGTATGCAAATAACTCCAATCATCAAGAACCAGGAGCATCAACTGAACCTGCATGTCTAAGTCTCATCCAAAAATAGTAACTGGCCACAAATAGACTTACTATAAATAGTAAGTCGCTCAAACTGGAAACTCTGCAATTGACTTCACAACCCCACTGCTACCAATGCACAAGCACCCTGCTAAAAAACAATCATGACAACCACCCAAAATAAACACACTTACTATAAGTAATAAGTCTATGAATCTGACCCAAACGAAGAGCAATCCTGGCATCACAAACCTCCAGAATGGAAATTGACCACTGGCTCTGCCACACGACCCCCTCCAACATCCCAATTAGCCTACGAGAGTCACATAATTAAGCTAATCCCATGTGCCCAAAAACGGGGACATTACACTTACTGTGGTATCAGAGCGGTTTCCTGCCACCTTGTTGAAGTTTGATTTATAAATTCATGGAGCTCACATAGTTGATTTTTGAGTAACCAGCACCCATAAGTTCAAGTTATGGGTTACTACAATACTGTAGGGAAATCTAGGGAAGAGATGTGAACAAGAAGCTCCTCTACTCATTGAGGACTATCAGAATATGCCGGATGCTTTTAAAGCATAGTACTCTCTTAATAATTTTCTGAATTTTGTTGTTATCTTGAGGCTTGACAGGATTGGGTTGGTAAAGTACATTAGGAGGGTGTATAAGGAGGCAATTTCATCTAAAGGGAAAACATTCAGTCATGGGCACAGTGTGAGTAGTTATGGTAGAGCTACTAAATCAGATTATGAAGGTGGTTCTACTTCCAAACTCAATGATCAGGTTGCAGGAACTCCCATAATGAGCAGGAATGAAATGAGAAGACAGGGTCTATGGTACTATGCTTCAATTGCAAAGGTTTTTGGGATCCTAACTACCAATGCACAGATAATGAGGTAAAGGAGTTTGAGGAAGACCTCGGACGCATTGAAGAGGAAGCCATGAAGGAGGCAGATTTGGGGATGCACATTTTGCATGAAGATGATGGGATTCGTGAGCCATATCATTTGGAAGGACAAAGAGGACCCCATGATGAAGCCATTGAGATTGAGACTTATACACATGCTGATTTACATTGCAGCCAAACTATTGAGCTTGATCATGATGTTGATGCATTAGTAAATGACGAAAATGTTGTGCAAGGACCTACCAATGTTGGCACACAAGTTGGAAGTGTCAAAGATGAGGAATGTGCAGAGGATACAAGCTCTAATTGTTCTGATTTACATGACACCAGTGAAGAAACTTTGCATCAGCATGCAATAGTAATGTTTACACATGTGCAGGATGGTACTAGTCAGTTGTCACATGAAGGTACTCAAGAATTGGGTACTAATGATGCATTGTATGTTGAGGATTCATATCAAAATGACTCTGATTTCTCAAATCAGACCTTAGAAAACAAGTTAGAAAATTCAATTATTAGCATCAAATCCAAGGAGCATGAGTTGGATGGACTTGCAGTTACATTGGAAATGGAAGTGTGCAAAAAGATGGTTAAAATAACAGCTTCCACCTTACCAGTCAAGCCATCTTTTGAGGTACATAGCAGCAGTACCTTAGTTGTTGATGTGTGCAGTAATGAAAGCACACATGATGCTTCTTATTGTGAGGTGAATGATCTAGATACAACCTCATTAAAGTGCAGATTTTGGGTCAAAACGCTTGCATGGGAGTCATTGGTTTCAGAGTGCTCATTTGGTTGGGCAACTTAAGGTTAACGACAGCATGATCGCCAGAACCATAGATCACTTTGATGTTGCTTGTCATATGTTGGCTACGTTTAGTTGGGGTACTCCTTTGTAAGACAAGCATGGTCATAGTGGCCTTTCCCTGACAGAGTTCCATGCACTTCGAGAAGCCATTGGAATAATGAAACGTAACTATTTATAGTTATTGGCAGATACAAATCATCATCTCATGCTCAATGGTATCTATTATGATGTGTTGAGGGGAAAGGAAGAGGAGGTAGACGAGCTCACTCATGAGCTTGAGATGACTATGGACTCCTTGGAGAGCGCGCAGTTGGCCTTTTGTGAGTCTCACTCACGGATTGAGGAGCTTACCTTGGAGTTGAGTTTGGCACAGTCTTCAACAGCTACAAATACAATACAGTCTTCTACAGTGGCAGTTGGTGATGATCTTATATCCACAAATTATGGTTGTGAGCGGGTTGAGGATGTGGCTACACCTATCACAGTTACAGGTGCAGTTGATACAGATGGGATGTGTGCATTTGTTGAGAGCAGTAGATAACCACATGTTGCACTAGATTCTCCTGTGGTTACATCCACCACAGCTGTTGTTGGTGATGAGTCAAATGACAAGGATTATACTCAGAACTATGACGATCAACCATTAACCAGGTGGGAGCTTTTTAATGTGATTGCATAGGGAGGAGTACTCATCACATCTTTTATGATCCACACACGGAGGATTTGACAATACATCGGTGTGTATTGACTTCGAGGTTTTTCCATCCTTTATGGGATGGTTACTCACCATCTTCATTAGATGGTAGCAGTAGTTGCAAGTATTCGATTCCATTTTCGGTGGGGAATTACTTGCAGAGTCAGCACATCCATGGGAGTCTAGTAGGGGTTGGAGATAGTTGTGGTGTCACAGACACCTTCTATGATTTGTATCTCCACATACAAGATGGATGTGAGTTTAGTTTGCTTTGGGACTTGAGTGATGACAGGGTTAGCTATGCTGTTTTCTAGGTTTGATTGTGTGAAAAAAATTGACATCAAACCCAGAAAACAGCATAGCATTCCTTTTGATCTTTGTTCTAAATAGTTTTTATTGGTTAATTTGCACTTGGCAATTTTTTCCCATGGACAATACATTTTTTAAAAGAGCACAATTTCTTGAAAAATATGGTAGAGATATTTCAAGTTCCATTGTACTTAGAACAATTGTTATCTACAAACTTTATGTTCACAATTGATAACTAACAAATACAACTCATAGCGTTCACTATATTCTCATTTCCTGCTGAATAAATGAAACATTGAAAATTTAAACTTCATATGTCATCCATGACATCTCTAAAAATTTTGTGATAAATTCCAGTGGATATACATAAGCATGCAATATAGAGGCACCATACTCATAGGTTTGATAACTGTTATGTACCAAGAAATTGTGCAGCCATTCCAACAAAATCCTTCAACTAGAAAAGGTACCTGTCTTGTAAAGTATAATAAGAAAGAAAACCAACCTGAAAGGAAGCATAAAGTGTTGGAAGGAAAGGATGATCCATCATATCAATTATTTGTCTTTCCATGCAAGCTCTATGAACCTTCAAAAGAAAAGTCAAGATTAAAGTATAGCCTGATTCATTTCAGTATGTTGAATACTTAATTTGGTCAACAAACAATGAAAAGGAAATCTGCACTCTACCAAATTTATAATTAATCTAGCTTTATACATCTCTTCTTTAGAATTCTCTTAATGTTGAATTTTATACTGATGGTGGATAGCCAAGATGAAACATTGGTTATAATTAAAAATAAAATAATTTACTGATATGTGATATATGATATTTTTTGGTAAAAAATTCAAAAATAATGAATACTTTATTTCAACCACAAAAAGAGTAAAAAGAACCTACACTCTATATCATAGACACTACCCATCATAAAAATGAAGGAAAATATCCCAACCTTGGTTTACTAATTTATCAACACGACAATAACTTTTCAATGATCTAACACATAAAATTTCACATAGAAATAAATTTTGAGTGCTAAATGGAACATTAATTCTCATGAGAGATGGATTTGTGTGAACAATTGCTCATGAATTATGGGTCAATGAATTTGACTCAAAAACTACGCAGCTTAATCTTGAAAAAACACCTCCTACTTATCAAGAAAACCTGATATTTAAAGTTCTTCATGTATGTGTGTTTATATGTATATGTTTTGTATGTGCATGTGTGCACAAGCTATCAACTAATATGTATATCAATGACACCATATATAAATGTTTGATTTTAGTCACTAAAAGATAAACATAGCTTTTAAAACAATTTTAAATGCCAAATTGTCACTCTAGTCAGGTTGCAGTCAGGGTAATGGCAATAAAGGACAATACCGCATAACATATGCTTAGCCAACTATCCAACAAAAGTAGAACAAAGGAGCTATAAATAATTCATGTGGCATCAAATGAGATGAAACTAAAAAGACATGTTCCTAACCAGTATTATAAGTAGCTGAATTCATTTCAAGTCAAATTACATCGCATGGCCTTCAATATGTGTGGGACTAATCAACTGTGAATTGGAGATCATATGAAATCAAAATCAGCTGAATTTTCAATTATAGGATAGTTAAATAGTGCTGATTTTCTTTAAAACCGTAGGCGTAACAGTCCTAAGTTTTATTATAGATGACATCCTCAGCTATAGTAAAACATAGGAATAACATTATCAACATGTAGAGAAGGTATGACAAATATTGGAGATAATATACTCTGCAAAAAATATCTAAATGTGCCTTTGTGGTGAAAGGAAGAAGAAAGAATTTTAATAATGTCCACGAGGCCAAAGCAGCCTAAGAGACACAAGTAGCACATGGCCCCCCAAAAACCAAAGTCTTATTAAATTTGTAATCTCCTTTTGATACTACATCTTCTACAATGAATTTTGATCTAGAAATTTGCAGTTTTGACCAGACTTTCGAACTCAAATAAGGTGCTTAATGTAATGTCCCTTTTTAAGCTTTCCCAAAACTCTTTGGGAACTCCAACTTTCTTGGATAGCGACATCATTATCTAATTGGAATTTGGTTAACAACATTGAGTTGTAGGGTATAGTGTCCCCTCAATAAAGTCTCAATGAAATATGAATAAACAATATTAATTATTTAATATTAGTTAATTATGTCAAAAGCAAATATTAAATAATTAATTATAATAACTCATGTTAATTATTTAAATATTAGTTAAAACAATACATTAATATTTCAATAATTAAACAAATTACCTTTGTAGTTTCCTGGAAGTTGTTCCACGGGAATTCCATGGGAATTTCCTCTATTAAATTAGGCATCATTCAAGTCGAGAAACACGAATGAAGTTTATGAATCTTATTGGATTTTCTCAAGGAGAGAATCAAGCAATCCTTTTGCCAGTGAGAGATTTGGCCTATTAGAGGAATAAATGACAGAAGTGACAATGATTTGCAGTTGTGAGTTCTAAGTTCTGGAAGGACGTATGGATGGATTGAGCGGAATAAAGGGGTAGAGCATCGTCTCAGTTGAAAGGTGGCAGATACATTTTTAATACCATTGTTGGCGACACAGCACATTCTAGTTGGGTGTTGTCATTTGTCCTTGTATGCGTCCACGGTATTGAAGCTGCAAGGAGTTTTACTTTATTGTGAGTTTGAGTGGACATCCATAGTGCTGAACGCATAAGGTACGCGGGCTCTATTGGTGGAAGCAAATTCTTAAAGGTAGTTGAAATTATTAGTTTTTCCTATCCACAGTTGTCGTCATCCACGAGAAATGCTGAATATATTCAAAAAAAAAATTCCACATCTAGTGAACTGTGCGAATACACAATATCTTCATATTACACAGGAATAACTAGGGATTTTACATTGGTACCAGAGTTGTGCATCCTGCCAGCCTGAGGGGTTGAAATTATTATGAGAAAAAAACCTTCCCACACTTATTATCTTGGAAGGAATAAATCAAATCTAGAACTAGATAACATGGGGGATCAACTTGAAACTATTACCAAGCATAGTTGAAAAACTCAGACTCGGCAATAACTCGGCCGACCCAAAAATTTTGAAAAACACGGACTCGCCAAAAACTCGGCGAAAAAATCGGCAATAAATCAATACTTTTATCGAACATTTGAAAATATATAATTCTTAAAATATTCTTAAACAAACACACATGTACGCCAAATTTGTAGAACACATACTGATTTAGATTTCCATCATATATAGATCAATGTTTGAAGTTAATACATAGCAAATAGAATTTAGCAAATTAGGAGTCATATACTAGAAAACAAGTGCAACATCTGAATAAAATAGTATTTATAATACAATTATAATATACATATAATTATTTTGAAATATTTTCATTTGGTAATAATTAATAAATTATAATAATAGTATTTTATAATATTAAAATTAAAATATTTTATAATATTGTAATATGGTAATAGTAATATTAAATATTTTATAATATTAAAATTCAGTATTTTATAATATAAAAATTAAGTATATCAAAATGAAATATTTTATAATATTGTAATATAGTAATATTAATTAAAATTAATAAACCTTAACCCCCGACCAAGCGCCGATGATGCTTTACCCGAATATAGTCCATAATTCGGATTGATAGAATCCTAGAACATGTTTTATTGGATCGCCCCGACTCACTTACACAAGTGTAACGTCCCTCTGCCCCGACTCCCTTACACAGGTGTAACGTCAATGATTGACGAAAATCCATGCCCTAGCTCCGTCGCGGAAAGAAAATGCTTCGTCGCAGGATAAAAATGCATTAAAAAATCATCACAAATGCTATGATAAAACCTGTAACTCTCGTTGACCGCGTTATTGACCAATATATTGCGATTTATGGAGAGTTTTTCTCAAGAAAATCGCAGCTATTTATTTAAAATGCGGCACGGATATTTTCGGCGATTAAATCTTCTTCATGACTGCCGCGTGATATATCTGTGCAATTTTCAACTATGGTACCAGGGATATGATAACAGCATTAGCCAAGGGGCAACAGGAAATCCAAGAAAATCTTAACAGGATGAGTACCATGATGAATCAGTTCATGGCCTTCAATCTAAATTAGAATCAAAATAATGGGGGAAATAATGGGGTTCGACATGGTAGAGAAGATAATTCAGTGAATAACAATCAGCTAGAAAGAGTAGGATCAATTCACACCAAGCCATTCATGCCTACCTTCAGTCCTAGGGATACACAGCCAGCACATGAACCTTCTATCCGTGAATTACAAGATGACATTTACGATTGGATTATGTTAGGAGATGATTTTCGTTTTGAAATGACATTTAGAGAATACTATGATGTTAGAATGAAACATAGATCAAACAAGGGAAGAAATCATAACAATGAATTGCAGAGAAAGATAGGAAAAGTTTCTATACCATATTTTGATGGGACTGGAAAAAATTCTGCCAAGGCTTGGGTTCAAAAATTAGATACATACTTTCCGTTGAATCCTATGTTGGAAGATGAGGCCATTAAGTATGTTGCATTACACTTAGACGGCGTAGCTCATGAATGGTGGCATCATGGTCAAATAACCTTGGGACATAACCATGTAGACACCTATGCCGAGTTCACTGAACGTCTTATTGAATGATTTGATACAAAAGATCTTGAACATCTTAAGGAATTGACACAACTCAAACAATGGGGAAGAATTGATCAATATATAGCTGAATTTGAGAGATTGGCTGTGTTAGTAACTCAAATTTCAGAGAGGCATAAATAGCTATATTCATTGATGCTCTAGCAGATTCTTTAAAGGGATGGATCAAATCATTAAACCTACCTACATTGCAAAATGCAATAAAAAGGGCACGAGAATTAGAACCCACATCAAAAGGCAAAAATCAATATAAGGGTCCCCCACCAAAACAGGACAAAGATAAGCAACCATTTGTCAAGAATACACCTCCCAAGAACAAACTAGACAATGATGAACGCAATGAACTAAGAAGGAGAAAACTATCCTTTAATTGTAGGGAGTCATGGGAACTAGGTCACGGGTGTTTGGGAAAAGGAAAAATACATTATATTGAGGTGACCTCTAATGGTAAATAAGAAGAAAATATAGAAGAGTTTCAGAATAATGATACAGGAAAGGAACAGGAACAGGGCACAAAACATGAAGAGGGAATAATAGCATCTACGTCTGGTACTCCACATTATAATATTTTTCGTGTACGAGGTGTTCTACAGAGACAACAAGTCATTGTTATGTTGGATAGTGGTTCAACTCATAATTTTATAGATGTAGCATTGGTTGCTAAACGTGGTTTACAAACAATAGAACATGAGGGATTTGATATTAGAGTAGCAAGTGGCACTAATTTATCTTCTACACACAAAGTTCCTCAATTAAGCATTAATCTGGGAAATTACACTATAACAAATAATTTTTTGTTGACATTATGGTAGTTTTTGGAGGAGATCTGAAGATCGGTCATAAATAGATACATAATTGGTTGTCATTGATGGAAACATAATCATTAAATATGATTGGAGCGACCAATAAAATTCGTACATGATCGGTAAAGACAGATACAGTTAACTGTGATGATCAGTGTACAGGACATGTATAGGAAGAACAGTTTCATCAGTTAAATTGGTAGCGTTCGAGTTACAGAGCAAATCAGAAGATGCGAACTTAGAGGAGACATTCATATGGTATGAGGAAGTCATGGTTCTGATCGCAACAACTAATTCGATGTTTTGAGTGAATTATGTTTTTGATGTGGAAGATAGTGTACCTATTGGGTCACCGATCAGAATTTTATGATGAATCAATTAAGGCCGTGGATCTGAGGTCAACTATCATTTATGGAAATGTATATTACATTTGGGGACGGCGTATTATGTATGATTGATGCTGATTTCGAGGAGGTTGATAAGTATTTTGTGCTGACTTGGACGGAAAGTTTTTAGGTCCTAAACCACTTAAGAACTCTATATATAAGGAGAGCTAAATCGTGTGATTTAGGGTTGCGATCGTATTTTGAAGTGCAGTGATCAGAGATTGAAAAAACAAAGATTAGTATAGCGTTAGAGATAAAAGGATCAGAAAGGATCTGATAGGCAATCAGTGCTATCCTACAGATCATTGTTACTGTTGTTTTCCTAACAGTTGCAGCAGGTTAAATCCCTTAACCGAGTAAATCCTAACAGGTCTTTATTGTAAATCCTTTAACAGGGTAACTTCTTTATTGAAGGTTGAAATCCTCTAGCAAGGTAGACTCTAACAAGTCTTTTGGTACTTCTAACAAGGTACTAGTCACTTTTAACAAGGTGAACCCTAGAAAGGGTATTGTAGCTCCTTACAGGGCAAACATTTTTACTGCAATAAGGTGATTTGTGGGTGTCATCCCCACCATGGTTTTTTCCCTCTAACAAGGATTTCCACGTGAAAAATCTGTCATATGTGATGCTTTTGTGGACGCTTGATATGATTTACTTCTATTTGATATTATCAGTTGCATGTTTCATTAGTTGGAAGTTGTTGATTAGCTTTGTTAGATCGGTGGTGAAATTTCTTAAGTACTTGTGTACACTGATTCACCCCACTTCTCAGTGCTTCTTCATACTAACAAGTGGTATCAAAGCATTGGTCCTCCATATATTAAGCTTAACTGCTTGAGGAAAAGATCCGTAATAATCAACATGGAGAGTTACAGGTACGAGAAACAACTTGATGATGCAAACAGGGTAATCAATGAACTAAAAGAAAAGCTTAGGCACTCCCATGCAAAAAGAAGAGAACTCACTGAGCAACTAATAAAAATTCAAGATTGCATTGAGCAACTATCTGAAGGAAGTGTGTCTGAAGAATTTGGGGAAGCAATTGCAAATCTGATGGATAAGAACAATGGACTCAAAGAAGAGGTAGTCAATCTGAAAACAGAGCTTGAAAGTCAGTCTGTAAGAATGTGTGAAGATCTTGAAGGAAGAAGAGTTGTTGAAGATGCAAAGATAATTGTTGAAGATGCCCTAAAGGCTAAAGATGAAACCTTAACTGAAAAGTTGGAGCAACTATTCAGGCTGGAGAAAGAAGTTGTTCTATTGGATGAACACTTACATGATACAAATGAAGAAAATATTGACATCACAAGAGAGAATGAGGGATTGAGGAAAGAGAATGATAAGCTGAAAGAAGAAAAATGTTGTCCTCAAATTTGAGATCACAAATTTGAGGCAACCCTACAAAATTTTCTTGTCATAACGTAGTGGTATCCTCTTTGATTTGAACGTCCTGAATAGAGTGATAATAGAGATAATTCGTCATCCCTGAAGAGTTCTTTATCACACACATTTCTTATGTTCTTATGCCTTTTTCTTTGTTTTTCTTTTTCTTTTGTTGGCTTTTAGTCTCTGTTTTTCCCTTGAGTTGATAGCCCTTTGAAATACTCTCGTTTTGAGCTAACTTAGACATCAAACAGAGTAGTACAACTCAAGTTACGATGTAAAAGGTGGGGTTTTTCAAGCCGACTGCATATTCTTTGAAAGTCCTTAAAAGGTGGGGTTTTCGAAGTCAATTACGCGAGTTTGAATTATATTTAATATATTAAGTGGATTTGATAGTCCATTTTCAAATTTCAACTCATTTCGAGTTGATTCGACTATAGTTTTTAATATTTTAATGAAATTAGCTAAAAATAGTCTAATTTCATTTTAATTCTATAGTTATATATTAAATTAATCAAAATTCAAAGCTTAATTATAAAGAAGTGTGGTTTTTACTTCTCATTGCATGATATCCATATGCAAAATATGAAAAACTTCACTCCTTTGTCTTTCTCTATATTAAATATGTTGTTTTTGGCCTTCAATTGCATATCTATTCTAAGTTATCTTATGTGCAGTTGAAGCTTTCAAACAACATATTTAATTCTTCTTTAAAATACATGTGAATACGTTTATAAAGTGCGTTTTCACTTTAAAGACGTCAAATTTGTAAACCATTAAATGTGTTTTTATATTATGTAAATACACTTTCCAAACAGCGTATTTAAAGTCCCTCCTAGGCGTCGTTTTGAAGGAGGATTGCATATGTTTAAAGTGCAAAGTGTTTTCCTCTTTTCCATGGCGTCGTTTTTACTTCCCATAACATATGCGTTAAAGTGATGCTATGTTTCCAAACAGCGTTTTCACTCCCATGACGTCGTTTTTTAGGGCATTTACATATGGAGTTTACAAAACTAAAACGTATATGTGAATGTTTTTTTCAAAACAGCATTTTTAAAGTCTTAAATGGGGCATCATTTTTTGGAGGAAACACATATCAAATGTGTTGATTAAAACGTTTTGAAAAGCCTTTGCTTCCCATAACGTCTTTTCTCACTTCTCTTTGCATATACGTTTTGGAATGCAATGTAAGTGAAGCTTGAAAACAGCAGGTTTAATCCTCCTCCCATGGCGTCGTTTTTTATAAACATTGCATGTGTTTCATTGCATTTATGATGCGTTTTGATTTCTTCTCCAAGGGCGTCGATTTGGAAGGCCTTTGCATATGTATTTTGAAGGAGAAAACATATGAAAACAGCCTTAAACAGTCCGCCTTTTCTCAGCGATAATCTTCATAGGGAGGAGATTTGAGCATTTCTCATCATTCTCTCAGCTTGCAAGCTGATTTTGGTGAGTTTTCTTGTTTTTCTATGGATTTATTTAAGGGTTTTTGTTGAGATTTTTGCCCTAGATGCCGTTTATCTTCCTCATTGCATATACAAGGAAATGGTCAAAATGGTTGCTATTTCTTGGCATTTTATCTCTCTTTCTTTCCCACTTGGCTGTATATGCATGTTCACCATCCAAAATTGAAGGAAAAAGACTAAGAAGATGATCTATATATACTCTTCATATCCAATCTTTCTTAAATCCGAAAATCTATTGGATTTGTTTCAGATTTGGCTCAAGATTTTGAGAGATTTCTTCTTGAGGTTTGAGGTAATTTTTCCTAAGTCTTTCCTTTGTTTTCTCTTCCTAGGATATTTAATGTGCATGTAAAGCTTTTATTTCTGATTTACATGTAATAAAATCTATGTTTCTTCTACTTCTACCTTTTATTCTCAAGATGCATTTGCAAGAACTTCATCTTACTTGCATATGCAGTCGGGATTAAAAACCCCGTTCTATGGTGAAAAGGATAAAACAAATCCAATGCAAGTCCATACATGTGCTATTTTTCTAAAAGTCCACTTGCATAAGTTGCTGTCCCTATCGCTGCCATATGACATAAAACTCATAATGGTGGTTAATCCAAGACATCATTATAAAAAGTGACACCCATCCATTCATTTTCCTTCTTATCCTTCGTTACTTTCATCCGTCCTCATGTGTGATTACCCACAAGAGACTCATTCTTGAAGCTGAAACTAATACTTTTCTCAAAGAAAACCAGTCATCTCCATACGCCCTTCTTGTTTCTAAAGATGGATCCCTCTCAAAAAGATGTTCTTACTTTGTGGAGTTTTTATGTTACAGCTGCTTGGTCCCATAGAGTTTCTATGTCTAAAGGGATCATGCTTGCTTTGGAAAAAGGGAAGAAAAAGATGAAATACTGCTATGATTCATATCATAATTCTACCCCGTCTTCACAAGTTGTTTCTTATTGTGAAGAAGTTAAAGATGCCGATATCTCACACATGAACGTTGAGGAATTTATTCAAAGGGTTGATGCCGCAGTTACAGAAGATATGGTGTCTATCAAACAGAGTAGCATTCACTTGGTCACTACTTTTCCATTGGCTGCCCTTGAGCCAGAGTTCGTGCTTGCATGCGCGAGGAATTT
>MU224064.1:770293-781284 GCA_018584345.1 Thuja plicata
TCCTATCTCGGTGTCATGCCCTGAGGGTTATGAGGATTGTCGTAAGAAGGCAAAGGCAGTTAATGACTGGTGTGCGCAAGTGGGGACACAAGGCATGCAAGTGATCAAAGACTCACACAAAGTCTTAGGGTATGTGCGATTAACCATCAATGAGATAAGGGAACTTATCTCATCTTTTTATCAGCAGTTGAAGGTCCTGAATGAAGATTTGAATGTTTGGAGAACCATGCAAGAATATGATCTCAATAAGTTGTGCAAGTCTGAAGTTATCTCTTTTGTGGACGCCTATTTCGAGTCTCTTGACTTAATGGTCAATAAGGAAAAAGTCTTGAATAAACTAGTCACAGATTTGCAAGCAGTACTAAACTCTTGGAATGAACAAGAAGGTCGGATAATAAAGGAGTTCAGTAAATGGTCTTGTGAAGTTACTACTAAAGATGGTGAGCTAATCGAAGAAGAAATTTTAATGACAAGGTTTTCTGAAATGATTCATCTTCATTTAGATGCGGAAGATTTCAGCCCCAGTGTTCTTGATTGGTTCATGGAATGTAAGATGTCCTTGAACCAGCTTCAAAGCCAAGTGACTGGTTACACTAAATCTCATGTTTTGCACCAGGTTACTGTGGTTGCTCAGCATACAGCTGCACCTGATCCAGTTATGATACATGAGTCTCTTTGCAAGTTCGAGGCTTATGTAAATACCCTCTGATGCTGTTTTCTAAGTGTTTAGGCACTTTTTCTATTGTTTTTTTGAATATTTTGACGTATTACATGTAGTACGTGTGATGATTGTAAATACAGGAAAACATATTCCTGTATACCAAAGATGTGTAATCACGTTGCAAGTGCTTTAGGCCTTGTAGCATTTTGAATAAGTCAAAATTAGTTAGGGTTAAGTTTTGAATAAGTCAAAGTGGTTGAGGGTTTCCCCTTTTCTCTCCACTTTTCTCTCTTCAATTTTCCTATATAAAGGAGAGAGTTCATTGTAAAATTTTCATCTTTTGTTGTGGGCAAGAAAGTTATAGGCAATTCTCTGTATTCTGAAAACTTTGAGTTTCATTGTGCAAAGTTGAGCATTTGAATAAAGGAACAAGAATTGACAAACTTTGTGTTGTTAGTTTTGAAAATTAACGAGTGTGTTCTTATGTGTCATTGGTTAATCCTTTCTCAAATTAATAGTTATTTTGCATATATCATTTGAGTGTTTTAATCCAAGTTTTCTGAAGACTTTGTGCTTTAAGAAATCGGGGTTACTATAGAAATTAGTGGCTGATATACCCCAAGGACTGAAGACTTTGAGCTTCAGTATTGGACAATAGATTAGAGTACTTATTCAAGGTGAGGACAGGAGACTTTGAGCTCATTCTATCACTTCGTCTTTAGATAAATCAACTGTTGCCTCGTTTGATTGTTCTTAAGTCAATCATCGAGTCACCGGTATTACCGTTGCAAGGTGAATTGTATGTGTTACAGTTCAGTTCTACTTGAAGCCACCTGCGGTAAGAAGGGAGCCTCCCCTATTGCTGAGAGGAGAGAGCAATCTCACATACTGCTGCCTAAAACAACACATTTTGCAAGTTGTAGTCATAGTGACTTGCAAAATATTTAGCCAACAGTTTTTGGCGACTCTGCTAGGGATCGAACACAAGGTTGATAAGAAGTTCACTTAAGAAGACTTTGAGCTTCTATTTGAGTTTCTCGTCCCGGAGAAGCAACGGAGGACTTTGCGCCTTTAACGAACGCTTTGCTTCTTTTACAATATTTTATTGCTGTTTTGAGTTTAAAACTATTATCCACCTTCACTTTGCAATCTTTTTCTGAAATAAGAGAAACGGATTAATCGTTTATTCTACAGGAGAGAAATAAGCGAAGTTACATCTAAAAATATTTTCAAAGGTGATTTCTTCTAAAGTTGGTCCAAGAGGTTCAAGCTGGAAGAGTTCAAGTACTACTATCGACGGAGGAAGGGTGAATCGTCAAAATTTGCACCAAGTCTTGCTCAGCAAGCTAGGCTTGCCCTTCTAGCTCCTACATCACCACTTACCCGGACTTCCAGTTATCCACCATCAAAGAAAAAGAGTTTGGTTTTTCGTGAAGAGACTTTTTCCTTTTCCAAACCATTAGTTCAATCTACTCCACCTTTTGATTCAATGGCCCCGGGTCCATGGAGAAATGCTTTTGGTCCTCTTGACCTTACTCCACCTATACACACTCTTCCTCCAGGATCTCGTAAGAACTTTCCCAGGTTCTATGGAGATGGAAAGCAACATCCTGATGAGCATATTAAAGCTTTCTATATTGCATGTGGCGTTCTCGGGGTAGAGCACGAAGATGTGTCAGTTAGGCTCTTTGTAGAGACTTTGCAGGGTATTGCTTCTGATTGGTTTTTCAATCTCGCTACCGGCTCTATCACAAGTTGGGATTCTCTTCAAACCAAGTTTGAAGAATGTTTCAAGCCTGCTAAAGATGAGCATGCTTTGCTCGCTCAATTGACTCAAACGAAGAAAGATGCACAGGAAGGAATGTGCGAATTCATTGCTAAATTCAATAAGTTGGCAAATAGAATTCCTACTGCTTCACGGCCTACTCCTGAAAATCTAAAGTGTTTCTTCATCAATACGCAGTTGCCTGAAGTAAGTTTTCTTTTGAGACGCTCAGTTCCTATAAATTTATCTAATGCTCAAACTCTGGCAACAGAGATTGAAGATGATCTTATCATGGCTGGAAAGATCCGCAAAGATAAGATAAGAGGGAGTTTTTCAAATGGAAATTCCTATAATGATGCATCTACTTCAAGCAGTACAGATCCAATGGTTCAAAAACTAGGAAATGAAGTGCTAGCACTGAAGAAGCAGATCTCTCAAGGGTCATTCGCTGCCCCTTATAAAGACGTTCCAAGGAGAACATTTCCTAATGCTGCTCATAATTATGCGGCAAAGAATCAGGCAAAGCTTCCTCCTCCTCCGGAGAGGCTTGCTCTTGAAGCCCCGCCAGGCAAAACAGCCACGGGGTATTATGAAAGCGATCAACCTGGTATAACACCAGATGATTATCAAGTGGAGGAGAATGCTACTCAATATGCTGAAGATGAAGAAGCAGCTGGCGACTCTAATATCGGGTATGTACATTATGATGGTATCAATCCAGAGGAAGATTTTGCTCATGCCTATGCAGTTATGACACGATCTCAAACAAAGATGGCACGACAGAAGGAAGAAGAAGATAAGTTGAATCAAGATACTCAGGTGCCTGTTACTATTGCCAAAAGAGGTAATCCTCTTCCTATTCTTCCTAAAAATAGCCAAGTGAGTTCTCCTCCTCAGTCAATATCTACTAATGTACCGAAACCTAGTGTGTCTAATCCTAAGAATCAAACAGACATTTCTCTTACGTCCTTGGCAAGCTCATTCCAAGCTTTTGATATAATAGACCATGCCAAGAAGACTAAAATCCAGATGTCTGAAGTAGAATATTTGCAAGCATATCCAGATCAACTGGAAAGGCTTAATAACTTTGTCAAAGAATCCCAGCCCGCACAGACTTCTGTTGCTGTCCCAGATTCAAAGAATCTTCCAAACAACTTGGTAACCATTCCTTCATCCGTTCCAGGAAAAATAGAACCTTTCTATATTTCCCTGCTGATTAATAGTTACAAGTTAAGCAATTGTGTCATTCATTCCGAGGCGTCAGATAACGTTATGCCTGCTAAAGTTGCTAATGCATTAGGCTTAAATTTGACAAAATCCTTTGGTAATTGTTAATCCATGGAGAATAAACAAGTACCACTTAAAGGACAGATCAAGGATGCTTAGTTTGCATTCTCTTCCTTTCCTGAAAAGAAGATCAAGATGACTGTCCTTGTTGCGGATGTTCCTGCCTCCTATGGTATGCTCCTAGGATGAAATTTCTGTAAAGACGTAGGAGGAGAGCTGAGCATGGATATGTCTAAAGCACGAATTCGTGTTAAAGGGGTTATGCAGAAACTACTTCCAGAGAGGGAAACAAAGTACACAGTGGTGAAATCAGACGATCCTCGTTCTCAGATTCTTTTTGAATCAGCTGGCATGGGAAACTATTATCTTCATAGCTCTAAAGTCTCAGAGTTTATTGAAGATTATCAATCTGAAGCGTCAACTTCTCTATCAAATGAAGATAAATTCGCAGATGCTGAAGAAGAACTAGTTTCAGATGAAGTACCTGTCTTGCCAGGGGATTCAGAAAATTCTTTAACAATGGTTGAAAAAGCTATGCCCCCAAGCTTAGCTAATGATGATCCAACTGCTTTCCGGTTCCCTGATACAATCAATTCTAATGAGGCATGGATACTTGAATTTGATGGCAGTTGCGCAGCAACCGGTTCAGGAGCAGGAGTTGTGTTAATTTCTCCTCAAGGGGAGAAGTTTCCATACTCATACAAGCTGCAGTTTAACAACACCAACAATACCGCTGAATATGAGGCATTGCTTCTAGGTATTGATGCTGCACAGAATAGAGGAATTAAGAATTTACACGCCAAAGGTGATGTTGAGCTTGTGGTGTGTCAAGTAAGAAATCAGTACCAAACTAAAAATGAACGACTCAAACACTATAGAAACTTGGTGTGGGACTATATAGGATTGTTTGATGCTTTCAACATCTCTGCAATTCCTAGAGAAATAAATGATAAAGCTGATTCGCTCGCAGTTTCAGCAACTTGCTTAGTACCACATGAGGAATTTAAGCAGGATAGGTATACTATTCAATGAGTGTATCGTCCCAGTGTTCCTGATAATTCTGATCATTGGCAAGTATTCAACGATGATCAACAAATCATTCACTTCCTGGAAAAGAAAGACAATTTTGATGAATTGTTTTTCGAAGGAAGTAGTTCTCCTTCTCGAGAGGATACATCTGGAAAGAATCCTGAGACTGGGGAAGAGGTCATTCAGTTAAAAGGAAATAAAATTCCTAAGGGACTAGTTTCCCTGGAAAGATTGTTTAATAAGCATGATCACTATGTTAAAAATCAACAAGAAGCCGGATCAAGTTCTGTCATGGAATATGAAAGGTATAACCTGAATACAGAAGCTAATCCTAAATTTGTCAATATTGGCAAATGTTGCACACCAGAAGAAAGAAATCAGTTCATTCTTCTCTTAACTGAATACATTGATGTATTAGCATACTCATATGATGACCTGAAGCCTTTCCGGCCCAAGGTAGTACAGCATGATATTCCCTTGAAGACTGGAGTTGCTCCTTTCAGGCAGAAGCATCGACAGTATAATCCCAAAATCTCGGGAACCATCTTGTCCGAAATTCAGAAGATGCTTGACGCAAGGATTATCTTCCCCATACAACACTCGACTTGGGTGGCTAACATTGTTGCAGTTCGTAAAAAGAATGGCGAGATCCGCATTTGTGTGGATTTTCGTAATTTGAATCAAGCATCCTTGAAGGACAATTATTCATTGCCGATAATGGATCATGTGTTGCAAACCGTAACCGGATCTCAAATGTTGTCTATGCTTGATGGCTTTTCCGGCTATAATCAAATTGAGGTGAGGGAAGATGATCAGTATAAAATAGCATTTACCACACCCTGGGGTACTTTTGCTTACAATCGGATGCCTTTCGAATTGATAAATGCTGGTGCAACCTTTCAGCGCGCTATGGATCTGGCCTTTCGAGATATCATAGACAAGTTTATCGTGGTATACCTAGATGACTTGACAATTTTTTCCAAGCAGCGTTTAGATCATTTGATTCATCTTCGGCAGGTGCTCGAAAGATGTCGAAGGCATGGGATTTCTCTCAATCCAAAAATGTCTATCTTTGGGGTTACAGAAGGTAAGCTCTTGGGACATATTGTATCCAAAGAAGGCATTAAAATTGACCTGGATCGGGTCAAGTCAATTCAAAGTCTTACCTTACCTACTAGTGAGACTGCAATTCATTCTTTCTTCGAGAAGGTGAATTTCTTGAGGCGCTTTGTTCCTGACTTTTCTGAGAAGACTCGTCATATTTCTAATATGATGAAAGGGATGACGGTTTTCCAGTGGAGTCCAGAAGGGAAGGCCTCTTTCAAAGAAATTAAAGAAGCAATTGCACATGCGCCAGTGTTAGTTTGCCCTGACTACACTAAGGATTTTATCCTGTATAGTTATGCTTCTGAGCATACTATGTCCGCAATTCTGGTACAGAAAAATAAAGAGGATATTGAGTCTCCTATTGCATTCATGAGTTGTCCACAAAGATCACATGAGTTGAAGTATTCTTTGATGGAGAAGAATGCTTATGCAGTTGTGAAAGCCGTAAAATCTTTTAGATTTTATATCCTAAATTCTCATGTGGTGGTTCTCGTTCCAGATACCATAGTGAAGTCCATTCTGGCTCAACAAGAATTTGGGACAAAGAGAGGAAACTGGGTTGCTAAGATCCAAGAATACGACATTGAGATTCGCCCTACTAAGCTGGTCCGCAGTAAAGGTTTGTGTCAACTAATGGCAGAGAATGAACCAAATCAAGAAGAACTTTCTGAGGCTTTGCCTAAAGTGTTGTTTGTTAGTACAATTGACGAGTGGTATTCAGATATCGCTTATTTTCTTACTTATGGTGAATGTCCTGTACATCTTACTTACAAGGAAAGAAGAAATTTGAAACTCCGAGCGGCACATTTTGTCTTATGGGATAGTGGTTTGTACAAGCGTTCGCTTGATGGAAATTTTCTGCGTTAAACACAACAAATCTGTTTGTTGATAAAGCACAACAAATCTGTTTGTTAGAGTCATTCTATGACATGGCATGCGGTGGGCATTTCTCAGCACCAGTGACTGCTCATAAAATTGTGTGAGCCAGGTATTACTGGCCAACTCTATTTCAAGATGCATATAGCTGGGTACGCAAGTGTGATCGTTGTCAACAGTTTGTTGGTAAGCAGAAACTCTCAGCTTTACCACTAAAGCCAGTTGTGATTGAAGAGCCTTTTCAGCAATGGGGACTTGATTTCATCGGTACCATGAACACGACATCTAGCGCTGGACATACGTCCTCATTGCAAGTGACTATTTCACCAAGTGGGTGGAAGCCATCCCAGTGAAGAATGCGACATCTGCAATGGTGTGTGCATTTTTGAAGGAGAATATCATTTCTCGTTTCGGCGTGCCAAACAAAATTATAACAGATAATGCTGCAACCTTTTCATCTGCAGAGCTTACATAGTTTTGTTTTGAGCATGGTATTACTCTCGCTCATTCGTCTGACTATTATCCTCAAGGAATGGTCAGGCCAAATCAAGCAACAAGAACTTGGTTACCATTATTCGCAAGTTAGTTGATGATAACCAACGTTCATGGCACAAGGTTTTGTTTGACGTTTTGTGGGCAGACAGGATTACACCTAAAAGGGCAATTGGGACGCCACCATTTCAACTTCTCTATGGTGTAAATGCAGAAATTCCTATAACTATTGAGCTTCCCGCTCTTAAGTTGGCTAAAGCTATTGAAGATAGCACTTTTCAAGATTCCCTGGACAAGCAGATAATGTTCTTACATCATTTGGAAGAACAAAGAACTCGGGTGGTTGATCGGTTTGTAGCGCATCAGCAGCAGGTTAAAGTACTTTTTGATAAGAAAGCCAGGCAGCGAGAATTTCAGATTGGAGATCGCGTTCCGCTCTGGGATAAAAGGCAGGAGCCAAAGGGAATGCATGGAAAATTTGATACACTCTGGAGAGGACCATTCACTATCCATCAAATTGCTGGAGAGAACACATTTATCCTGGCATATCGTGATGGTACCCCATTCGCACTTCCATATAGTGCTCAGCATTTGAAGCATTACTTTGAGTAATGGCAAAGATAAGTACCACTGTACATAATGTCCAAGTCTTTTAGATTTTTAGGTTTTTGAGTCTTTTTAGTTTTTCGGTCGCCTGACTCTATAGCCCAATGGAGTAGATGAAGGAATTTAGAGGTCTAGATTCTACATTCCTCATTGTTTCTAAGAACAAACGAGGTACGTTCCCCAGTTAGAGCTAGCTGTTGTCCTCAAATTTGAGATCACAAATTTGAGGCAACCCTATGGAATTTTCTTGTCATAATGTAGTGGTATCCTCTTTGATTTGAACATCCTGAATAGAGTGATAATAGAGATAATTCGTCATCCTTGAAGAGTTCTTTATCACACACATTTCTTACGTTCTTATGCATTTTTCTTTGTTTTTCTTCTTCTTTTGTTGGCTTTTAGTCTCTGTTTTTCCCTTGAGTTGATAGCCCTTTGAAATACTCTCGTTTTGAGCTAACTTAGACATCAAACGGAGTAGTACAACTCAAGTTACGATGTAAAAGGTGGGGTTTTTCAAGCCGACTGCATATTCTTTGAAAGTCCTTAAAAGGTGGGGTTTTCGAAGTCAATTACGCGAGTTTAAATTATATTTAATATATTAAGTGGATTTTATAGTCCATTTTCAAATTTCAACTCATTCCGAGTTGATTCGACTATAGTTTTTAATATTTTAATGAAATTAGCTAAAAATAGTCTGATTTCATTTTAATTCTATAGTTATATATTAAATTAATCAAAATTCAAAGCCTAATTATAAAGAAGTGTGGTTTTTACTTCTCATTGCATGATATCCATATGCAAAATATTAAAAACTTCACTCCTTTGTCTTTCTCTATATTAAATACGTTGTTTTTGGCCTTCAACTGCATATCTATTCTAAGTTATCTTATGTGTAGCTGAAGCTTTCAAAAAACGTATTTAATTCTTCTTTAAAATACATGTGAATACGTTTATAAAGTGCGTTTTCACTTTAAAGATGTCAAATTTGTAAACCATTACATGTGTTTTTATATTATGTAAATACACTTTCCAAACAGCGTATTTAAAGTCCCTCCTAGGCGTTGTTTTGAAGGAGGATTGCATATGTATAAAGTGCAAAGTGTTTTCCTCTTTTCCATGGCGTCGTTTTTACTTCCCATAACATATGCGTTAAAGTGATGCTATGTTTCCAAACAGTCTTTTCACTCCCATGACATTTTTTAGGGCATTTACATATGGCGTTTAGAAAACTAAAACGTATATGTGAATGTTTTTTTTAAAACAGCGTTTTTAAAGTCTTAAATGGGGCGTCGTTTTTTGAAGGAAACACATATCAAATGTGTTGATTAAAACGTTTTGAAAAGCCTTTGCTTCCCATAACGTCTTTTCTCACTTCTCTTTGCATATACGTTTTGGAATGCAATATAAGTGAAGCTTGAAAACAGCGGTTTTAATCCTCCTCCCATGGCGTCGTTTTTTATAAACATTGCATGTGCTTCATTGCATTTATGATGCGTTTTGATTTCTTTTCCAAGGGCGTCGATTTGGAACGCCTTTGCATATGTATTTTGAAGGAGAAAAAATATGAAAACAGCCTTAAACAGTCCGCCTTTTCTCAGCGATAATCTTCATAGGGAGGAGATTTGAGCATTTCTCATCATTCTCTCAGCTTGCAAGTTGATTTTGGTGAGTTTTCTTGTTTTTCTATGGATTTATTTTAGGGTTTTTGTTGAGATTTTTGCCCTAAACGCCGTTTTTCTTCCTCATTGCATATACAAGGAAATGGTCAAAATGGTTGCTATTTCTTGGCATTTTATCTCTCTTTCTTTCCCACTTGGCTTTATATGCATGTTGACCATCCAAAATTGAAGGAAAAAGACTAGGAAGATGATCTATATATACTCTTCATATCCAATCTTTCTTAAATCCGAAAATCTATTGGATTTGTTTCAAATTTGGCTCAAGATTTTAAGAGATTTCTTCTTGAGGTTTGAGGTAATTTTTCCTAAGTCTTTCCTTTGTTTTCTCTTCCTAGGATATTTAATGTGCATGTAAAGCTTTCATTTCTGATTTACATGTAATTAAATCTATGTTTCTTCTACTTCTACCTTTTATTCTCAAGATGCATTTGCAAGAACTTCATCTTACTTGCATATGCAGTCGGGATTAAAAATCCCGTTCTATGGTGAAAAGGATAAAACAAATCCAATGCAAGTCCATACATGTGCTATTTTTCTAAAAGTCCACTTGCATAAGTTGCTGTCCCTATTGCTGCCATATGACGTAAAACTCATAATGGTGGTTAATCCAAGACATCATTATAAAAAGTGACACCCATCCATTCATTTGTCTTCTTATCCTTCGTTACTTTCATCTGTCCTCATGTGTGATTACCTACAAGAGATTCATTCTTGAAGCTGAAACTAATCCTTTTCTCAAAGAAAACCAGTCATCTCCATACGCCCTTCTTGTTTCTAAAGATGGTTCCCTCTCAAGAAGATGTTCTTACTTTGTGGAGTTTTTATGTTATAGCTGCTCGGTCTCATAGAGTTGCTATGTCTGAAGGGATCACGCTTGCTTTGGAATAAGGGAAGAAAAAGATGAAATACCGCTATGATTCATATCATAATTCTACCCCGTCTTCACAGGTTGTTTCTTATTGTGAAGATGTTAAAGATACCGATATCTCACACATGAACTTTGAGGAATTTCTTAAAAGAGTTGATGCCGCAGTTACAGAAGATATGGTGTCTATCAAACAGAGTACCATTCACTTGGTCACTACTTTTCCATTGGCTGCCCTTCACCCAAAATTCGTGCTTGCATGCGCGAGGAATTTTGACTCATCTTCTAGGACCATCAAACATCAGGATGGTAAGACTATCATTAGTCTTGATCCAGAGACTATTCATAGAATTTTTCGGGTGCCATCGACTCCTGTCACTGTTGACATCACCAGACAAAAGGCTCTTGATAGATGGAATGAAGATACTGCCTCATGTGCAAGATTCATTAATGACAATTGGCTGCTAAATAAGAGGCCAAGTATTGCAAGATGGTCGAAGGGAATCCGTCACAGTGAATTCAAGGAGGAAATTAGTGATCTTATCACTTTATTCAGCCGCCTTGCAGGGTTAAAGACATCAAATATCTTTGAGCCCTGGATGTACAAATACATCTCTCTCATTA
>MU224064.1:784582-797624 GCA_018584345.1 Thuja plicata
CTTCGTCTTTAGATAAATCAACTGCTGCCTCGTTTGATTGTTCTTAAGTCAATCATCGAGTCACCGGTATTACCGTTGCAAGGTGAACTGTATGTGTTACAGTTCAGTTCTACTTGAAGCCACCTGCAGTAAGAAGGGAGCCTCCCCTATTGCTGAGAGGAGAGAGCAATCTCACATACTACTGCCTAAAACAACACATTTTGCAAGTTGTAGTCATAGTGACTTGCAAAATATTTAGCCAACAAACAACCTTCTAGGTAGAAGAGGAATGGAGAAAAACAAGGTCTAGGTATCTCCAACTTTGAAACTGGTGAATCATCTGGCACTAAGAACATCAATGCAAGAGACAAATCAACACCCAAGGTGAACAATAACACTAGTAAGAGAAGGTATAAACCGGTATCTTTTAATTGTCATAAGGAAGGTCATACTGCTAATGTATGTTGGTTTAAACTTATTGGTCCTAATGGTAGACCTAGAGGTCCTACAGCTAGATCAGATAATTCGTATGGTAGAGGTGATAACTACTATGCTAGATCTAATGCATTTCAAGGAACTTGTTATTACTCCAATAAGTTTGGACATAAAGCTAATGAGTACAAGGCAAGGATCAACAGTCAGTGGTCACATGGTTACAACAATAAGAGACCTAATAATCAAGGTAACCGGTCAGATGTTACTAGTTCTATTTGTCACAACAATGGACATATGGTTGAGGATTGTAGATTAAGGTCAACTAGAGGCAATGTTGGACCTTGAAATCAAACAGGTATGGCTTGTTATATCTGTAATAAAGTTGGTCATCTTGCAAGATCATGCAGAGAAAGAAAGTATACCAGAGGCCAACCAATGAACAAAGATGCAAATGATAAAGGTAAGAGAATTGTTGATGTTGAGGAAGTCAGAAGTGAAATGAAGAAGACATGGGTGAATAAAGGTGAATTGAAATCTTCTGAGTTGTCTGAGAACTTCACCGATTCAGGAAGTGTGGAGAATCCATAGGTGAACTAAGTCTGTTATGTTTGATGGGGAGCACTAAATGGAAAAATCCTAAAGAATGAGGTTGGTTAGAGGGTCCTTTGAGGGATGCATCTTCTTCAGTGGCCAGGGTTTCGCAGGTTTGGTTTTCGTTTGAGGTCTCCAGGACTCCGTATGCAATAATTGCTATGTATAGTAAGTCTTGAGGAGGTTAGTGAGGGACCCCTGCTATTTTTAGAAATGGGGTATGGTCGTATGCAACTTGATCATGTCAGCTTCTAGTTCAGACGACGTGCAAAGATGAGTAATAATGGAGATATTAATATTTACTTGGTTTAAATAAATATTAATAGTTTTGAGCTTATATTCTAAAGTTATAATATAATTTTATATTATAACTTAAGTCACTTAATTGTAGGGTCAATTATCATAGATGGGGCCAAGTGAACAATTAACTTTTAAAAGAATTTTTTGTGAACTAACTATAGAATTTTAAGTGAAAAGAATTAAAAAGTGGGAATTTAACTTTTATCCCACATTGGCGAGGAAAGTGTTTGAGCTCCCACAAGAAAAGAATAAAAGAGACTTAAGAGCTCATTTTAAATATGTTTATGATTATTATTGAACTTTGGTTGATTTTTGCTCTTGCTTGGAGAACGAGGGTTTCTACTTGCAGCCGCCATTGGAGAATGGAAAATCTTCAGTGTTGCAGCCATTTGAGTTGGTGAAATATCCAGTGAATTTGGCATTCAAGAGAGCTTCATTCAGGAGTTCTATTTGTGCTTAAAAGTCAAGATTTTCATCTAGGGTTTGAAAGATTTGAAGGTAAATGTACAACAGACTTGGAGATTCATTCTTGGCAGCCATTCTATATCAGATTTTATCTATTTAATAGTTGCTACAGTAGCCGTGAATAGTGATTTTGCTAAAGTAAAATGCCTGAAGGTCTTGGTGCATTGTGTTAAAACTGTGATCCAATTTGAGTAATATTTCAGTGAGCTGTGTTCCAATTTTGGTGTTCACCAAAGACTGCGATCGGATTTCAGGTTTCTTCATTTGCATTTGATTAATTCTAGCTTGCATGTTTTGCATCAATAAGTTTGTTTGTCAATCACTAAGGGTCTGAAATAAAGATCAAAATTCATTTGCAGCAATATATACTTCAGACCTATAAAAGAATTATATCACTTATGGAGTTGCAGACCTACCTAGCTCCCACCATAGATCTTATGCAACAGAATGTGACTGATGTAGAAAAAATACTAAGTCTACTAGAGGTGAGTACTTTGAATGATATGAAAGGGTCAGCATTGGTTATACATGGATAGATTCTATCTATGGAGCGCTTACAAGAGTCATGGGAAAAGTCATTGGAGTTTGCAAAGACATTCTTCAAGGATGTCTTTGACAAAATTTAATTTTGGTATGTACTTGTAATCCTTTGTCATTGTTGACAAAAAGGGGGAGATAGACGTGTATGGGGAGATAAATGTAAGAGCATGCATAGTGTAAAGGGGCGTATGAGTTGAATGAGTCAAATTTTGTACCCATATAGTGCTAGTCATACAATATAGGTCAATACTTATAGAGTTATGCATGGCAGAATTTTGAGCTCATATAGAGTTTTTGCCATCAATGCCAAAGGGGGAGATTGTTGGCATTATGGTAGCTTTTGGAGGAGATCTGAAGATCGGTCATATATAGATACATAATTGGTTGTCATTGATGGCAACATGATCAGTAAATATGATTGGAGCGACTGGTAAAATTCGTACATGATTGGTAAAGGCAGATACAGATAACTGTGTTCATCGGTGCGCCGCTGATGTATAGGAAGAACAATTTCAGTCAGTTAAATTGGTAGTGGTCGAGTTACAAAGCAAATCAGAAGATGTAATCTTAGAGGAGACATTCATATGGCATGAGGAAGGCACGGTTCTGATCGCGACAGCTAATTCAATGTTTTGAGTGAATTGTGTTTTTGATGTGGAAGACAGTGTACCTATTGGGTCCCCAATCAGAATTTCATGATGAATTAGTTAAGGCGGTGGATCTGAGGTCGGCTATCATTTATGGAATGTATTATGTTTGGGGACGACGTATTAGGTATGATTGATGCTGATTTTGAGCAGGTTGATATGTATTTTGTGCCGACTTGGATGGAAATTTTTTAGGTCTTAAACCACTTAAGAACTCCATATATAAGGAAAGCTAAATCGTGTGTTTTAGGGCTGCGATAGTATTTTGAAGTTGAGTGATCAAAGATTGAAGTAGAAGAGATCAGTACAACGTCAGAGAGCAAAGGAGAAAAAAGGATGTGATAGGCAATTAGTGTCATTCTACAGATCATATTAACTGTTGTTTTCCTAACAGTTACAGCAAGTTAAATCCCTTAACCGGGTAGATCTTAACAAGTCTTTATTGTAAATCCTTTAACAGGGTAACTTCTTTATTGAAGGTTAAAATCCTCTAGCAATGTAGACTCTAACAAGTCTTTTGGTACTTCTAACAAGGTACTAGTCACTTTTAACAGGGTGAACCCTAGAAAGGGTATTGCAGCTCCTAACAGGGCAAACATTTTTATTGTAGTAAGGTAATTTGTGGGTGTCATCCCCACCGTGGTTTTTTCATTCTAACAAGGGTTTCCCTGTGAAAAATCTGTCATATGTGATGCTTTTGTGGACGCTTGATGTTGTTTACCTCTATTTGATATTATCAGTTGCATGTTTCATTAGTTGGAAGTTGTTGATTAGCTTTGATACATCGGTGGTGAAATTTCTGAAGTTCTTGTGTACACTGATTCACCCCCCCTCTCAGTGCTTCTTCATACTAACAATTTTATGTAGTTGCTTTGGTTGATACAAATGTTATTTTGGCATTTCAATGATGGAATATTTCGATAAATATTCACAGAGTTTCAAAAAATTGGAACTTTCCTTCAAGGTAGATGGAAACAAGATGGTCCTCAGAGGTATGTCCAATGGTGGTCCCGGGATCGTATCTGTAAAAAGGATGGAGACTATTTTTAGACATGGGGATGTTGCATGGTCAAAACAGTGTTTGGTATCCTCCAAGGTAACAGGTTTTGAATCTAGACACTATCATGATGATTTCTTAAAAGTATTGCATGCTCACAGTGTGGTTTTCAGTGATATACCCCCAGGAAGACCTCCTGACAGAGGTTTTGAGCATACCATAGAACTTGAAGATGGTGTGAAACCTGTCATTACCACTCCATACAGGCATCCCAAGAAATTCAGGGATGAAATAGAAAAGACCATTAGGGAGTTGCTGGACATGGGACATATCAGACCAAGTTCTAGTCCATTTGCTTCTTCGGTGGTATTAGTGAAAAAGAAAGATGGTACTCTCCGAATGTGCATAGATTATCGAGGTGTCAATAAGAAGACTATTAAAAATAGGTATCTGATTCCCCGAACTGATGAATTGTTAGATGAATTTACATGGTGCTATTTATTTTTCCAAACTAGATTTAAGATCAGGATATCATCAGATTAGATTACGGGAGCAAGATGTTCATAAAAAGCTTTCAGTTGTCATTAAGGGCATTATGAATTTAGTTATGCCTTTTGGTTTAACTAATGCTCCAGCAACATTTCAGTCTTGTATGAACCATATTTTTAATAAACAGTTGAGGAAATACATGCTTGTTTTCTTTGATGATATTTTTATTTATAGTAAAACTTGGGAAGATCAATTGAAGCACCATGATGAAGTTTTTGAAATTATGGAGTCTCAATCCCTCTATGCAAGATCCTCCAAATGCGAATTTGGAATGACAGAAATTCTGTACCTAGGACATATTATCAGTTCTAAGGGTGTACTGGTCCATAAAAAAGGATACAAGCCATTCTAGACTGCCACCCCCACGAAATCTTACAGAGTTAAGAGGATTCTTTGCTCTATGTAGCTATTACAGGAGATTTGTTAGAGGATTCTCACAGCTTGGGGCTCCATTAACTGATCTTACTAAAAAGGGGGCTTTCAGATGGACTCCGGAGACACAACAGGTATTTGATAAATTAAAAGAAGTTGTGAGCTCTTGTCCTGTACTTGCACTTCCAGATTTCAGCCAACCATTTGTTTTGGAATGTGATGCATCAGGTGAGGGAATAGGAGCAGTTCTAATACGCATATGAAAGCAGGAAACTCAGAGATAATGAGAAGTTGAATTCAATTTATGATAAGGAGATGCTGGCAATTATGCACGCACTGGCTAAATTTAGACAGTACTTAGTTGGGGGAAAGTTTGTGGTTCTAACTGATCACAACAAATTGAGGTATTTCCTTGGACAGAAAGATTTGAATGATCGTCGACAGAAATGGATCAGCAAGATCCAAGCATACGACTTCGAAATTGAGTATGTAAAACATAAAAATAATATAGTAGCTGATACATTATCTAGAAGACTGGCAATCAATTCTTTATTATTAGTCTCAGCTGATTGGAAATTTCTTTTATTAGTTGAATATTCTAAAAACTCGTTCGCTTGTGAGTTAATGGATGGACACATAAATGATGATAGATATAAGGTGATAAATGACATAATTTATTATAAAGACAGAATTCACCTAGTGCTAGGTTCTAAGCTTAAGGAAAAGATTTTACAATCAGTTCATGATATTCCTTTGCCGGGAATCCGGGTTAATTCAAAACTTATCGGAAAATTAGGGAAAGATTTACTTGGAAACGTCTGAAGGACGATGTTCTACGATATGCAAAGGAATGCATTACTTGCCAACATAACAAGGAAGAGCACACTTACCCAGCAGGATTATTACAACCCTTACCGATTCCGGAACAAAAATGGGAAAGTATATCGATGGATTTTATCACAGGCTTGCCCAAATCTCAAGGTGAATATTGCATTTTTGTTGTACTGGATAGATTAACCAAATTTGCACATTTTTATGCTATCACTGTAGATTATAAGGCATCAGAGATTGCAGAACTATTTTTTAGAGAGGTGTTCCGTCTTGACAGTTTACCAAAAAATATAATCAATGACA
This sequence comes from Thuja plicata, assembly GCA_018584345.1. Taxonomy (NCBI): domain Eukaryota; kingdom Viridiplantae; phylum Streptophyta; class Pinopsida; order Cupressales; family Cupressaceae; genus Thuja; species Thuja plicata. The sequence goes on from MU224064.1 coordinate 790,592, forward strand.
GGGACAACAAGTTTCTTAGCATTTTTTGGGAAGAGTTGTTCAGATTGACAGGGACAAAGCTGAATCCTAGCACTAGTTACCATCCTCAGACGGATGGTTAGACACAGATCGTTAATAAATGGGTTTAAGGGTATCTTCGCAACTATGTGACTTGACATTAGAAAGCATGGGTCAAATGGTTTCATTTGGGTGAATATTGTTATAATACTACTATGTCCATTGGAATGTCACCCTTCTAAGCATTGTATGGTTATGAGGCTTTATCTTTTGTTGATTTGGCTTTGGGAAATAGTAAGGTACCAAAATCCATACATTCGTTATAGGAATGTCAGGACATTTTGAAAACACTCAAGGAAAACCTGCAGTGCGCACAAAACCAACAGAAGATTTATGCTGACAAGAAACGAGTTGAGCGAAGTTTCAAAGTTGGAGAGTTGGTATATCGCCGCTTACAACCTTATCGCCAATCTTCACTTAAAAGAAGTGTAGATATATTAAAGCCTCCTTTTTATGGCCCTTACTAGATTATCAGGAGAATTGGTGAGTTAGCATATGAATTGGATTTGCCAGAAGGAAGCAAAATACACAATGTGTTTCATGTGTCATGTCTTAAAAAGGCATTGGGACAACAAGTTACAGCATCAGATGATCTACCCGCACTTGATGAGGAAGGGAAATTGGAACTAATTCTAGAGGAGATATTGGACATCCGTGAATGGAAATTGAGGAACGGGTCTATCAAGGAATATCTTATCTGATGGAAGAACCTACCTTAAGAAGATGCCACATGGGAAAATGAATAGGTCCTTCAACATCCCAATTTAAGGTTGCTTGTGGGCAAGCAACATGGGGAAGGGGAGACTCTAATGTTCCCTCAATAAAGTCTCAATGAAATATGAATAAACAATATTAATTATTTAATATTAGTTAATTATGTCAAAAGCTAATATTAAATAATTAATTATAATAACTCATGTTAATTATATAAATATTAGTTAAAATGTTTTAACTAATATTTAAATAATTAAACAAATTACCTTTCTAGTTTCCTAGAAGTTGTTCCACGAGAATTTCCTCTATTAAATTACACATCATTTAGGTCGAAAAACAAGAATGAATTTTATGGATTTTTTTATCAGTGAGAGTCGAGCAATCCTTTCGCCAATGATAGACCTGGCCTATTGGAGGATTAAATGACAAAAGTGACAATGATTTGCACTTGTGAGTTCTAAGTAGAGTTCCATGACTCACCGCGAGTCAAGCAAGTTTTAACAACTTACGGGACGAGTCGACCCAGGTGAGTTTTCATGACTCGGCCTGATGACCCGACGAGTCATGGGTCATGACTCGCAAGTCAGGCAAGTCATGCCATGACTCGCCGCGTCCGTGGTCTATGACCCGGCCGCGGCAGTCATGTTGTATGACTTAAAAGACAAAAAAAATGACTTGTTTTTTCTTATGTTTTTTTTACTAATGCCTTCTAATTTGCCCTAAAAGGCATTCTTTTTGCTTGTTGTGAGAAGAAGAGAGGAAAAGTGGGAGAGAGGAAGAAAAATAAGAGGCTAAGGGTTTGCAACCAGCAAGGAAGAAGAGCATCAAGGAGTGCACAAGATCAGATTGGGGAGACATACGTTTGCATGTGAGCGCAATTGGTCCATGTTCGAGCATATCCACTCAAAGAGGCGTAATAGATTGTCTGTGGAGAGGTTGAATGATCTTGTGTTCATTCATTACAACCTCCATCTTAGGACCAGACAGATTTTGAACACTGACACCTCTCCGATCACTCTAGCAGATATAGATCCAGAGTCCGAGTGGCTCCTTGAGTCTACCGATCCTGTCTTCACAGAGGAGGACCATGAGTGGGTTGACCAGGCAGACAGAGAGGCTGAGGCTGTGGCTATGGCAAAGGAGGATAGAGCACGATCAGCTACCTGTGCAGCTGATGTTGATCAAAGTGGCACTTCACAAGCAGAGGCTATGGCTTGTCAGTCATCTAGGACCTACCTTAGACGCATTTCTAGGAGGGAGACAAACTACTTTGAGGTTGAGGCTGAGCTAGAACCTGAGCCATAGACTTGTTTTTTATTACACATATGTTTGGGAACATTTGATGTCATGGATTTTATATATCTTTGACACTATTTATAATTCTGCATATCTATGTTTTCTATTTCCTTCAGCTACAATTTACGTTTGTACTTATGCAATGGATGTATGTTTATGTATGTGATCAAATTAGCTTCTATTTGATGATGTTATAGTGTTTTTAAGCTTTACTCAGTAATGGGTGCCTGAAACAAGTTTTAAATCCTAAAAAATCTTTGATTTTCATTTTGCCGAGTCATAGGGGAGTCACGGGTCGAGTCGACCTTGCCGAGTCATGGGCGAGTCCAAGTCATGGAACTTTGGTTCAAAGTTCTGGAAAGACGTATGGATGGATTGAGCGGAATAAAGGAGTAGAGTATTGTCTTAGTTGAAAGGTTGCAGATACATTTAAATACTATTGTTGCCGACACATCACATTCCAGTTGGGTGTTTGGGTTTGTCCTTGTATGCGTCCCGGTATTAAAGCCACAAGGAGTTTTACTTTATCGTGAGTTTGAGTGGACATCCATAGTGCTGAACGCACAAGGCACGTGGGCTCTATTGGGAAGCAAATTGTTAAAGGTAGTTGAAATTATTAGATTTTCCTATCCATGGTGGCTGTCATCCACGAGAAATGCTGAATGTGTACAAAATGTCAAAATCCAAAGCGTTCTGATGCACTCTGCATTCCATGGTCATGGGAAGAAAAGAGAGTTGTCGTCTCAGCATTGACTGAAGGTTGTATTGTGCAGACCATCCAGAATCTGACTTCCACTTTGTTCACAAACCGTGCATAATCCCAGGGACAATGTCTCAGAAACAGTCAATCATTTGAACATAGTCAGCCATCCCATTGGCATAAACAGACACAGAGGTGGTCGTCTACCGGTAATCTGGAACCAGGTGCATAAAAACTAATTCTTTCTGTTATATGTACTGAATAAAAGTATTGGGAATTCTGGTAGATATTTTGATTTGGAATAAACATACTTGCAGAATTTTATATCAGAAGTATTCATGTAATAAATCAGAGATGAGCTAATGTTTACAGAATATACTCAGAAATAACAGAATTCCACATCTAGGGAACTGTGCAATACACAATATCTTCAGATTACACATAGGAATAACTGGGATTTTACATAGGGATAATGATGAGTCTGTTGATGCTTTTCGGGAGTGGCTATGTCATTTTTGGTACACTACAAACTTCTTTTCGGGAGTGGCTATGTCATTTTTGGTACACTACAAACTTCTTGGAAATTTTTTATTTTCAGATAATATCTGTTTTAAGTAAGCTGGATCTCTAATGTGTTGTCGAGTATGCTAAGGCCTTCAAATCTCACTTCATATTTTCCACATCTTCAGCTGGGTGTGCAGGAAATAATTTAATGATTAAATAATTAATTGTTAAGTTGTTGAGAAGGCATAAAATAAAAAGACAACTTAAATCAATTATTTATAAGGTAAATTAAAAAGTCACTTTAATGCTGGAGAAGCAAATAGTCAAATAAAGTCACCTTTAACAAAGTAAAAGGTTTATTTTTTTAAAAGTGATTTTAAATTTGAATTTCTGGAAAGTTCTCCAAGAAAAATTATAAAAGGGCTGAAGAGTTTTATTTCATTCATTCTGGATTATTCATCTTGGTGAAACCCTTTGTAGAAGTTGAGTTGTTTAGCTTTTTTAGACTTGGGATGTCACAGATTAGTTTCGGTAGTGAGATATTTACCCTTGCCAATTTGCAAGTGTGGTCATTCAGGTTTCATGTGTGTGCTGAAAGATTTTCAAGGTTTTGCGCAAACAATTTATCTGTACAAATTTTCTAGGTTCGTAGGTTTAAACTTATACAAGACTAAAGGAAATATAATTTTATTTGTGTTATGTGGGCAAGTGCATAGAAAAATAAAAAATATCAAATATTATTGTCCAATGTGCGGAAATGGAGGAAAAACCATTTTATGGTACTATATGTGCTATTGAAGAAAATTAAATTTAAAATATTGTTTTCTAAATTCTGTTGGGAAACTAGTCCCATTCATACTATCACAGTACTCCCTATTAGCCATACAACATTATTTAAAAGAGGACAAACATTTGGGAAGGATTAAAGCCTTATTTGTGTCCAGCGCAACTATAAAAAGGCTGGTTAAATCTGACGCAGGAGTCAAAAAGTCAGTCCAAGGTAGAATGTAATGCTTAAAGGAGTTTTGTACCATATACTAAAGTTTTCCTACCTTTTTCAGTCTTCCATACTACATATTTAGGGTGTTGTAAATGCTAGGCAGGCATATGGAGACACTACAAGTCTATAACAACAATTTGAAATGTTCAGCAGTACCAAGAATGGCTTTAAAGTTTGAAAATTGAATTTTTGACCAATCAACACTAGCAAGCACCTCAAGCATGTCCAGCAGGTCAACATGTCAAGCACATCAAGTAGGTCAATCATTTGGAATACAGTGATGATTTATTGATGTTATGTAATTCCCTAGTTATTCTCCTTATGTAATGCCCTGCAAAACCGATGTTAGTACAAAATATTACACAATATTTATATGACTCTTACTCTATTCTAGGTTAGTAAGGGGATTTGACCCTAGCAGCTGCCTCTAAATCGGGCTTCACAGAATTCCTGATTCTCAGCTTGAGGGATATAAAATCCACTCTAAGCAACCAGACTATCAACACGTCTTCCCATAGAGCACTGCTCCTAAGATCTTTTGGAAACGATAGATGTTATCCAAGCCTACGCATATGCATATGACTGGCTATCGGTATATATACTGCCTACGTGAGATTATAACAATCTCGAGACTAGGGAACTAAAAAAAATTCTTCTAGCCCCATCCAGATATAGGAATCCCATCTCTAATGAATATAAGATTCATTCTATATGGTATCCAGTATCATCATTTTATGGCACATACCTCGAGACTAGGGAAACTATAACAATTTCCTCTAGCCCCGTCCAGATATAGGAATCCCATCTCTAATGAATATAAGATTCATTCTATAGGGTATCCAGTATCATCATTTTAGGAATCCCATCTCTAATGAATATAAGATTCATTCTATATGGTATCCATTATCATTTAGGGCACATATAAATGTACAACATTAGTATTGATAAAAAAAATCAACTTTAAGTTTATTTATTAAAAATTCATAATCATACAAGAATGCATTAATTTAAGAATTCATTGTTAATGTAATATGGATAATAATAATATATTATTAACAATATATAAATATAATAATTAAGTATAATTAATTATTAATAATAATAAAATAATATTAGTATAGATCAAAAATATATTAATATAAATTCTTATAATCTTAATCAAACAAATTATATTTATTAATATAAAGGCAATTGCAAATACCGGCACTTAAAGTGAAGGTAAATAGTCGCATAAGTCGGAGTAGGTTGCTTACGGTTGATATCAATGATTTATCAATCCTAATTGAGAATATCAACGAGACATATGTAATGAGAATATAACTAATATTTGTTATGCTAACTATTGTGGAGTATAGTAGGCTGTGATTATTAACCATATATATAATTATATGATATCATCGGTCAAACCATGTGATAGGATTTTATATGAAACCAAGAAGTTAGTGATTATCATTAGATAATAACAACCTATTCATTCATCTTGTAGATCGTTACGCTAAATACTAAATAGTGTTATAATACAAATTACTTAAAAACTAATCAAGAAGGAATGTGCCCATTCGGGTGTCGTCCATTCAGTTTGGCGACTAGGCTATATATACTCAAGAGGGGAGCAAACAATTACCAACGAATCAGAGGGAAGGAAATATCCAGCCAACAGCAATATAGGATACATACAGTAAATTATATTATTAAACAACTAAGTCAATACGGTCAAAGAAACTAGTCAGCCTGCAAGAGGTGCCACATAACTCAACAAAGGAAAAGCAATTAAAAACCCGATACAACCAAAAGCAAAGCCTAGTATTAGTTTATATTGTCTGAAAAGACAAACTGGTCATATAGGACAAAATTTCGTCTTATTCAAATAAGCTAGTAGAATAAGACAAACTTAAATAGTCTTACGCATAATGGTAAAGCTGTGATCAATAAGTCTAGAGAATTCACGCAAGAGCATAATTTTATGTGAGTAAAAGAAGATAACTAAGTTATCTACACTAAGAGAAAGTAATATACAAAGAAGATTATTTTGGTAGTATATGAGACGTCTATAAGAAGATTATAAAGAAGAGATTGAGATCTCTTTGGAACAGATTTGTGATTAAGTTTGATAAATTGGAGGAGATTGATGTGCAAAATTTTAAGAGGATATAGTAGTCAGATTTTTTCACTACCGTGATCATCATTATAGCTGAGATTATTTGGTGACAGTATAGTCCCAGAAGGGGACATTACAGCGGTATCAGAGCATAATCCCGCCATCCTGCGAATTTGGTTCATGCAAACTTATCAACGCACCAGAGGAAAGAAAGCTATGGCAGAACAACTATCACAAGAGTTAAAAAACTTCATGGAGCAAACCAATGAACGGTTTGAAAGAACCAACCATTTGATACTCCAGGCCATCCAAAACATGAACAAAAGCAATCATAATGATAGACCCAATCCCAATCTAGGGAGAGATACTCACTCCAATCATTCTGAAAATGAACACTCAACTCAAAGCTCCACACTTAGGCCTACCATTCCGCCTTTCCTTCCAAGAGAAGAACCCATGACAGATGAGGAAGAACCAACCACAAATAGTGTAGAAGAACTTGCTGAAATGTACGCAAGGTTAGAACCGGGAATCCAACAACTTATTCCCTTTAAAGAATATTATGAGACCAAAACCATGGCAAACAGAAATAGAAGGAAAAATCATGGAGACAAAGACCTTAAAGAAAAAATAGGTAAGATGTCCCTACCATGTTTTGATGGGT
>MU224064.1:817058-836123 GCA_018584345.1 Thuja plicata
ATTTCTCCATGTGGCCAAATGCACTTTCCAAAAATAGAAAGGGTCCATCTCAATCAACACCCGACTTACCACAAATAGTAAGCACACCAAAACTAAGCTCAAACGAAGTCCAATTTGAGTCAAACGAGGACCAACTTGTAACTTACTGAATTGTGGGGAAGACAAGACCCTCCCAAGCCAAGTCTGTGCCTCAGAAGATCCTCTATCCGCAATAATTAGCCTACGAGGATCACAATAATAGGCTAATCTCTTAAACTCAGATGCTGACAAAAACGGGGACATTACACCCACAGAGCGAAAACTTCAAGAGTGCATAATTTACCCACTTGCAAATGGAATTAAAAACCCCGTTTGTAAGTTTATCCTACCAAAAAGAGCTAAATTTTTGCCCTACTTGTAATTGGAATTAAAAACCCCACTTGCAAGTGTTTTCTAAGCGCATTTGAAGTCTCTTTCCAGCCTACAAGTGGATTTTAAAAACCCGTTTGCAGGCAGAAAATTCCCTTCAAATGACTTGTATTTGGGATTAAAAACCCCACTTAAGAGTAAGAAGTACCCCCTCTTGTATATATATGCACTTGCACCTCATTTTCATACCAAATACTTGCATTTCATCCACCTGCAGTGCTCTAGAAAAACCCCATTTTTTATCTTTCCTCCCATTTAAAAAGCTGATTTCATTCACTTTTCTCCATCCTTTGTTGCTCAAAGGCCTTTTGCTCATATCCTATACGCATACTCATCGAGATCTGCAAAGTTCTAGCTTGAAAGATCATGTTATGGCTTTTCTGGTAACTAAAGAACGACATGAGGCAAGAACAACAACGTGATGGAGTCATACAAAGAAAGGGATGAGTGATGGAATGATTGAGGGCATAGAATATTTTCAAGATAGAGATGGAGGGAAACGTTGAAAGGATGTTTTTCCAATAAAGGCTTTTGTGATGTAAAATGATCCAAAATGTAGGTTCCTATTTTAGTTTGAGATGCTTTCACCAAACCTAAACATATCAATCACGGGGCATTGTGTAGCAGCATGAAGACCAACAAAGGATGATGTAATAGGAATCGAGTCTTGTCAGACACTTAGTTTATTTTCATCACACATTTTGCAAATTTGTTATTGACAAATTACATGTAATGTAAAACAAGATGTAATTGCATGTGATAGTATCACCTGTAAAGTGATTTAATGTAATCCAACTGCAGGTCAAGTTAGTTAGGACTTGCAGTTTGAATAAGTCAAAGTTAGTTAACAAATAGGTCAAAGTTTTTGGGTTTTTCCCACCTTTCTCTCTCAACCCCACCTATATATAGAAGGGAGACTCATTGTAATTATCAACTTTTGGCAATGCAAGAAAACTCTGCCAATTTGTATATGCACTCTAAGACTTTGTGCTTGGATGTAGATTAAATTGCTTTCAATAAAAGAAGCAACTTTCTTTCAAACTTTGTGTTGATTCAAGGTGTAATATGATGACATTTTCTAAATGTTGATTGTGAGTTTTATGCATTGTTCAAGAAGGATTTGAATTCAATCGTGCAAACTTTGAGTTGCATATTGCGTTCAGAGTTATAGTTCAATTTGAGTTTCTTGGAGACTTTGTGTTGCAGAAGGGCAAATTGATATAATTGATAGTGGCTTCACATACTTAAAACTAAAAGACTTTGTGATTCAGTGTTGAGTTCTTTCATAGAATTTAGTGAGCATTTGGTAAGAGACCTTGTGCCTTATCGTTTATTCAAGTTATTAAATCCTCATTCAGGATGAGTGCAGAAGACTTTGGGTTTCTGCAGCTATTCCACCCATATAAAATAGATTGGTGTCTTATGTGTTGTTCTTACGTCAACTAACAAGCCATCAATATTATCGTAGCAATAGGTACTTTTTGTTGAAGTTTTAGTGTTGTTCGAAAGTTGTTTGTATAAATCATTCTTGAAAGAAGAGGAATTGATTAAGAGAATCGCCCTATTTTTAAATTCTAGTTAAGTCCTTGTTGGAGCCACCTACGGTAAGAGGGGAGCCTCCCCTATTACTGAGAGAAGAGTATTCTCATTTAATGTTGCCTAAAGTTACAATTTTGCAAGTTGTGGTCACAATGACTTACAAAACTCTCTAAGACTTCTTCAAAGATCTCTAAGTCTAAGACTTCTTCATTTGCATTTCTCAAGGAAGAGGTAAGCTTTTATTTTGGAATTTCTACGGCTTTTGTTTTCTTTTTCAAGTTTTTGTAAATATTTTTGTTTGCTTTTGTGAATGTATATCTTCAATCTTAATTTCAGATTTGTATGTTTCTTTGTGATGTTGATCTTCCCATGTTCTCTCAAGAAACTTCAAAATTCTTCAAAGTTGCAATGCAAGGGACTCATTTCTCTTGCATGTGCAGTTGGGATTAAAAACCCTGTTCTTAAAATTGTTTTACTCAAAAAGAGCAAGTTATTCCCCCATCATGCAGTGCAAGCTATGAAAGCCACCTTCAAGTGTTTTACATACACTTTCCTCACTTTTTTTCAAGGCTGCAAAAGGGCTTTAAAAATCTTGTTTGTATGCATCAAGTGTCTTCCGAATAACTTGTACTGGGACATAAAAACCTCACCTACGAGTAAATGACCTTCCTTTTGTATATATGCACATCCATGCTCATTTTTCTTGCTCTAAACTTGTTGTTCGCTCATATGCAGTGCCTCCACAAAACTCCGTTTTTGGTGTTTTCCTTCATTTAAAGAGCTGATTTTTCCCAAAATCCTTTGCCCTTTGCTGCTCAAAAACTCTCCAATCCTTTTCCCCACTTGTATATTCCCAGATCCACACAAGTCCTACCTCAATAAGTGTTCTATGGATCCATTAGTACCATGTGAAGATGTACTCGTATTGTGGAATTTTCATGTAACAGTTTCACTTGTGTATACACTTGCTATGTTAGAGGGAGTTGTTTCTTCGAAAGGGAAGGAAAAGAAAAATATGAAGTACCAATATGACAAATACCAAAACTCCATCTCTCCTTCCCAAGTAACTTCATACTTGGATTCGATTTGGGATACAGAGCTTGGTCACCTGGATATGGGAGAGTTACTCAAGAGGGTTGAAATTTCAACCAAAGATGAAATGGTTTATGTCAAACAAAGCTACATCCACCTAGTTGCTACATTTCCTGTGGCGGCCCTAGAGCCAGAATTTGTTATGGCATGTGCATAGAGCTTGACTACGCCTCTAGAACCATTAGAGATCAGGATGGAAACACCATCATCAATTTGGATCCCGATACCATTGACTGAATTTTCAGAGTGCCTCCTACTCCTATGGTTATGAGCATAACGAAGCAAAAGTCCTTATAAAGGTGGAATAATGGGACATGATTGCATCAAATATGTCAATGAAAATTGGTTGGTCAGCAAGAGACTTAACTTGTCAAGATGGCCTAAGCGTGTCCACCGATCAGAGTTCAAAGAAGAGATTAATGATCTAATGACTAATCACATTGCTTAGCAAAACTAGAGGCCTTGAGGAATCTAACACTTTTGATATATATATATATATATATAATCACAATCTCTTATATATAATTCATATATAACATAAATTTATCTAATTTCATTGTTATTAATATATATTTCTTACACACACACATATATATATCTGATTTCACTATTATATACATCTATATCTGATTATACTATTATTATTATATATATAAGACCATATAATAGTTCTTTATCCTTAATAGGATTCAGATATAATATTCTCTAGCCAGTATTAACTCATTTATTGCTTGGCAGTAATACATATGATTCATTTCCTTTCTTATCTCTTATAAAGAGTAACGAAATATTATGTTCTCTGATTCTTTCCTTCAGCAATCTGATCATCTAAGCCCATGATCCCGTTTCCTTATTCTTTTACGATCTTCTAAATCGATGATGAATGGAGTGTGGTTTATTTCCCATTTATATCTTGCAATACTAAAAGGATTGCACCTCTTCATATGTGAAGGGACACCACCCTTATCAAAATGCTTTTGATATCAATTAGCATGGTCGTTGCTCTAGTGGCTCATCAGATTGCAGTTATTAATCTAAATCATGATCCCTCACAATCCAATTGGTTTGCAGAACCTAATTGCTGATTGTCTTTGGACATAATGCTATTGACCGTTTACTTCTCTATTAATTGTGCTGAGTGGTGGGAATTCATTTCAATATTGGTTTGACTCCTTAGATCAATCTTAGGATTCTGCCGCCTCTACATATCGTATTGCTCCAAATTAAGGATGATAATCTCTAATTGTATCAATGTCGTGGCTTGTTCGAACACTTATTATAAATACTTCCATGAAAGACTCTGTTCCTATGTCACCGATAAGACCATGTGAGAATATATATTGGATCGTTGTATACAATCAGCAATACTGACTATAAACTATTCTACAAACATTGTAACCTTGATTTCAAAGCGTCGCAGTGCTCCTTTGATAATTATCATGAAGACATGATTAGGGGAAGCGATCTTACTTCCTTCATCAACTTCCCGCTTTCCTCTAGGAATGAACTCTTGATACTAAGCATATTGCGGCATTACTGCCAATGCTATGTAATATGTTTCTTGGTGTTAGATGGTATGTGTCACCCTTCAAAGATGAACTAATGCTTGACTAGAAAGCCGATTCATATGCTGTGAATGCCTTCTCTATCAATGGTGACTGAATCTTATATTAATTGTAATATTATTATTTATTTTATTTAATTTTCTTATTGTTATTAATTATTATTAAATATTACTTCAAGGAAGGGGGGTATTACAACAAACAAAAAAATTAAATACAAGCTCAAGATTTTTGCAAATCAAGTACTTGCAATTAGGAAAATAAAACCCGAAATTGCGAAAACAACCAAGAAAAATTTGACAAAAAACTTGAAAATTGACATCCAAAGGATGAAAACTAAAGCCGAAGCAAGGTATGATTCATTGCCTTCGAGAATTAGTCTCAAACTATAAATTTTTAAAAATTTTGTAGTGTCGTGATTTTGTAAATTCAAAATTATGAACAAATCCCTTTGCAATATTTTTACTAATGCTAGGTGGTTTAAGGTGGAGAATTTTAAAACAATTAGGCATACAGGTCAGGTGGAGGTGACATGCTGGAAGGATCCACATGAGTGGCCCTTGGGTGGCTCTGTTGAGGATCGTGCTGAACTGGCTAAAATTTTGGAGGGTAGATTTTGTAGTTCCCTTAAAGAGACACTCTGGCTTGGAGTCCCAGCCCAAAAGGAAAATTTACTGTTGTTGAAGGTTATGCTATGTTAGACAAGCAACTGCATGGTTTAGCTGATGTGCCTTGGTGGAAGAAGGTATGGAACAGCTTTTCTTTGCCCAAATGTGATTTTTGCTTATGGTTAGTTGCTTAGAGGAAATGCCTAACTTGGGAGATTCTTCACAAGAGAGGTTTTCAGGGACCCTCTATTTGTTTTCTTTGTTTGCACAATGAGGAATGCACCTCCCATTTTCTTTTTCTATGCCCTTTTTCTAGAGAGATTTGGCATAGCTAGTGGGAGGCATGGCATCATGTCTGTATTCATGCTACCTCCTTAATTGAATTCTAGGAGGCTTGGGCAGACCTCCAGCGAAGACATCTTTTTTTCAGGTGGCCTAGGCTATTGGGCCTGCTTTTATTATCTGGAACCGTCGGTTGGAAAGAAACTGTAGGTTTTTTTGTGACTCCAAATTGGGGAGTCTTTAACTGTGGCAGAAGATAGTTAGCAGGCTTCAGGAGACTATTTCTACAAAGTGTGATATTTTCAAAAATGTTGACCTTGGTGATTATGCTATTGTGAGGAATTTGAACTTGGGTGTTAGTAGAGGGGATTGCACTACTGGCCAAATGTAATGTCCCCATTTTTAGGATAATGGGATTAGCTTATTTTTGTGACCCTTGTGGGCTAATTGAGATGTTGGAGGGGGTTGTGTGGCAGAGCCAATGGTCAATTTCCACTCTGGAGGTCTGTGATGCAAGGACTGCTCTTTGTTTGGGTCAGATTGACAAACTTACTATTTATAGTAAGTGTTTATTTCAGGTGTTTGTCATGATTGCTATTTTTAGCAGGGCGCCTGTTCATTGGTATCAGTGGAGTTGTGTTATCAGTTGCAGAGTTTCCAGTTTGAGTCTATTTTTGGCAATATCTATTTGTGGCAGGGTGTGCTGGTGTTGGACTTGGCTGAGCAGTTGTATTGACTTGGGGAGTTTTATTGTTGGGGAGTTTTATTGTTGAGGAGTTCGCAATTAATTAAGTTCACTTAATTAATTATATTATGAGCTTATTTTATAAAGTCGAGTCATTAATTAATTATAATGTCTTTATAATTAAATGCTATGTCATTTAATGAAGGGAAATATAATGGAGTATTATATTTCAATGAAAGGTTATGCAAGTATAATGTTTTATTGGCATAATCATTTAAGTTATGCAAAGTGTATTAATGAAGCTTAGGGTTCAATTTGTTTTGAAGACATTATAAAGGCTTCTCGGAGAAAATCGAATTGATGGATTATACTATTCTTTTCATTGGAAACTCGATTCTTGAAAATGGAGAAGTTTGGAGAATTCATCTTGGCAGGAAATGTAGTTCTCCTGCAGTTTGTGAGGCACTTTGAATCAGCAAATGGGTGCTGGTGAATTGTGTAATTTTCAGCATTGAAGGAAGATTAGTGTTGGAGTGTTTGACGCCATTTTTAGGGAGATTGTTTGGTTCTTAGTTGGGCGTGGGGCTTTAATCTCTAACAGCTGCCACCTTTCATAGCTCTTGCGGCCAGAATTGAACTGCTGGAAGAATATCAACAGCCGCCACTCCTTCCTTCATCAGCCGCAGCCAATGTTTTGAAATCGTAGGCTTATACTTATCAGCTGCAGCCAGAGTTGGAGAAGTAGTAACAAATCAGGTTTATAACAATGAATTATTTGTTTAGTTTCTTTCATGGAAGTTGAATATTTGTAAATTCGTTTTAAATCAGAATGTTTAGTGATGGTGTTGATAATTTGGAATTGGAGTTTCGAATTCAAATTAAATAGAATGCATTGTAATTTATCTTAGAATGGTTACTTGTATTTGAAAATTGAAAATTGAAAATTAAAAGTATTGTACTCCAAATTCAACATTAAATTGCAAAAGAGATCGAAATATTTATGAGAAATCAGAATTTGGTGTTAATTGAGGGTTAGAGCCAGGCAGGCTCTTTACACAAAAGACCCCAACATGCAAAGCAGAGGGTTTGTAGAGATGGAAAGTGGATGCCTCCTCCTGTTGGAGTCTTGAAGATTAATACTGATGGATCCTCTCGTGGGAACCCGGGACATGTTGGTATTGGCGGTATAGGTAGAGGTAATGATGGAGGTGTTTACTTTTTCTTCTCTATTTATAAAGGGCAACACTCTAATAATATGATGGAGCACTTGCTATTAAGATTGTAGTTGAGAGAAGATATTCTTTAGGATGAAGGAGGATTATCTGCGAGTTGGATTCTCAGATTGTTGTGGACATGTTGAACAAACAGAGTTTGGATGATGTTAGTTGACAATTAGCCTTGGTGGTTAGACAGATTCTAAGTCTATGCAGCTCCTTGGATTTTGTCTCTTTTTGTCATATCCCCAAAGAGTGGAATAGAGTGGCTGACTATTTGGCGAAGTGGGCTTTCGAGACTGTAGATGGTTGGGATATTGGAGGAAGGGATGGGTTACCTTCTGATTATCTTGACACCTTAGAGAGGTTAATGTTGGAGGACAGGAATATGTAGTGTTGGTGTTGGTGGTGTTTGTTGGGAGCCTTTTATGCTTCTATCTTGGTGGGAAATCTTTACCCCTTTGTTAAAAAAAACAACATGAAAGCAGCTAGATTCAGTTCAACTAAAAATTATTCTCATTTGAAAGTCACAAAAATTGAGTTTGCAACTTGAAAACATTGTCAAAACCTTATTATGATGAACTTCAATAACAAAAAAGCATTCAAGATTGATACTTGAGGGGATACTAAAATTCCATATGATCCTGACATGATCCAAACATCTTGGAATCATAAAAAGATGAATGGGATTCTCAAAACCAGTCTCAATAGCATCATGAAACCAGCTGGATTCAGTTCAACTAAAAATTATTCTCATTTTCACAAGTAAAAATAAATTAAGTTTGCAACTTGGAACCATTGTCAAAACTTTATTATGATGAACTATAATAACAAAAAAGTATGCAAGATTGATACTTGAGGGGGTACCAAAATAGCATATGGTTTTAATATGATCCAAACATCTAGGAATCATAAAAAGATGAACAGGAGTATCAAAACCAGAAGCAAAATAACAGTTTATACAATGACAAAACCACCAAATATAGCAGATTGTAGTTGTGTTATTATCATGGTGATTTTGTTGTGTCATGGTTGTCATATTTCCTAATGGTTGTGGTAGCTTTGATTTTGGTCCTCTTTTCGAGAATAAGAAATCGCAATGAAAGGAAATTTTCAAGAAATTGTTAATTCTATATTTTAATATCTTGTATATAGCAATTGCATTGTTCAGTGGTGTACCTATATAGGGTAGCTCCCATATTTCTATAAATCAATGGAAATTCTATTTTTCAGTGGAGCTACATTTTTTATACATTAGCTAGTACTAGAGGGAGTAGCTTTTATCTTTATATAGACGAAAGAAAATTACAGCCTATTCATCGTTTAGATCAGTAATCCATAGCTTGCCGCGGGTGTTGCGAGTTTTGACAACCCGCGGGCAGAGTATAGCTGGAAGGGTTTTCATGACCCACCGGGTCATGGGCCATGACCCGCATGGCTCACAGAGCCAACAGGTCATGACATGATCCGCCAGGTCCATGGGCTATGACCTGGCCGGCAACAGTCATGACTGCCCAATATAATAACAAAAAAACCAAACACTTTTTCCTAGGTTTTTTTTACATATGCTTTCTAATTTGCCCTTAAATATACCTTCTCGAGTAGGGTTGCACTTGTTACAATGTGTTGATGGGAAAGGAAGAGGAGGTAGTTGAGCTCACTCATGAGCTTAAGGCGACTACAAAGGTATTGGAGAGCACCCAACTGGTTCTTCAGGAGTCCTAGTTACACTTGGAAGAGGTTACCGTGGAGTTGAGTCGAGTGCAGTCTTCACTAGGTACAGATTCAGTTCAGCTTCCTACAGGGGTTGATGATGAATTGACACCCACGGGTTGTAGTTAGGATGTGGCTACATCCATCACGTATTTTGGTGCAGTGGACACAGTTGGGATGAGTACCTTGTTAGAGAGTTTCCAAGAGCCTTTGGTTGTGTCAGGTTCTCCAATAGTCAGCACATTGATAGATGATGTAGGGCAGGTCATTGAGAGGTCTTGTGATGTATAGGTTGATTCAACAGTGAGTTGTGTGACAGTTCATGACACTACTCCATCTTCTTCCCGAGATATATGGACAATATCATATGGTTGGGAGATTGACTCTCATGTTCGGTTTGTTCCTTCCTCTGGAAGAAATCCTGTTATTTAATCCCATGCAGTTGGTTCTATTTGACAGATTGTTGAGCCACAGAGTTGGAGGGATCAATTGAAGATTACTAAGGATAAGGTTGATTCCAACCTTGTCTCGCTTTGACTGCATGCATAAGTATGTTGGGTACCTTCTTTGGAGAGCAGAATTTGAGAGACAATATGGAGTCGGGGCTGGTACTCATATTTGCGATTTGAGGTTCTTACAAAGTGCTTTAGAGGCATTTAAACTAGAATACCTTCACTTGTTTCATGACAGAGAGTACGCTATTGGGTATGCGGATAGACTTGGCAGGGCATGTACCCAATTAGCAATTCAGTGTTAGAGTTTGGAGCCATCTTCTGATTCTAGAGTTGTCAGTGATGAGTCTTTGACAGAGATTGGCGATTTTTACCGTAACTACACAGTGAGGAGTGCTCATCTTTTTTCTTTTGATCCACAGGTGGAGGACTTGATGATGCGTCAGTGTGGTTTGGCTTGGGGATCATACCATCCACTGTGGGATGCATACTCACCATCTTTAAAAGATGGAATTAGTGGCTGCAAGTACCCGACTCAGTTGTTAGAGGGAGATTACCCACAAGGATAGCGGTCAGTTATCCATCATGTTATTATGTATCCAACAGGATTTTCTACTTCTAGACCACAAGGATAGCGGTCAGTTATCCATCATGTTGTTATGTATCCAACAGGATTTTCTACTTCTAGACCACAAGGATTTCTTATGGATACATGGTTACAGGGTAATTAAAGAGTCAGTGAACATGATGGCTTGGTTGGTTTTCACATCCATGGGGGACTTACAGAGTGTAGTACGGGTTTCAGTGTAGCAAATGTTTCTGGATATTCTCACCTCCCTATGACGGATGGATGTGGGTTTCGTTTATACTAGGACCGAGGTGGTGACAGGGTTAGTACTATAAGTTGGATGGGTCCCATAGGATTGCTTCACCACTTCTGGTATGGTGAAGTTGGGATCAGTAGTGAGCAACATAAGTTTTGGAGCGATCTCCTTGGCAGGTTTCTATTCTGGATTTGGGTTCCAAGTATATTTGGTTTGACATTCTTCAAAGTGTTGTGGGGTCCTACGTGTGCATCGGGATTCCGGTTTGGGCTCACTAAGGAGTATTGCAGTGTGTACATGGTGTGGGTTATAGGCAGTTTCACTTTCAATCCTCATGTACATGTTTGTTCCAGATGCACAGTTTCAATGCGTAGAGATTGGACAGGTGGGTTGTTGTTCACTTTTGTGCAGTTGTTATTTTGATGCCGCAGTTGTGTTTTAGTGTGGGTCATGTATCAGTCACTCTTTGGACTTCCAGTGCATTGGAGTTTCGTAGCAATCGTGATTGCTTGGGGACAAGAAATCTTAGGGAGGGTTGACAGTAATGTCCCCATTTTCACGAGCATCAGAGGTTTAGGGATTAGCCTATTTCATGACCCTCGTAGGCTAATTATTGTGGATAGAGGGTCCTCTGAGGCAGAGGCATGGTTAATAGGGCTCTTGTCTTCTTCAGAAATTCAGTATATTCCAATTTGGTCTTCGTTTGGTTTAGATTGGACTTCATTTGGGCTTAGTTTCATATACTTACTATTTATAGTAAGTCAGTTGATGATAGAGAAGGACCCTTTCGATTTTTGGTAAGTCGGGGGGTTGGACAGTGCATAAAATGGTCAACTTCCCGGTACAGACAGAGTGAAGAAAAAATGATTATTCATGGAGTTATGCTTATTTGATTATTAATAAAGTGAGAACTTTATTAATAATTTTTATTATGAGGCCATTTAATAATATGTTATAAGTTATTATTATTTCATAAAGAAAGGGTCTTATTCAACATTAAAGTGGTGGGAAATATAATAAAATATTATATTTCAAATGTGCATCAAAAGCAAATATAATTTCTAATTATGCAAAGTGCCTGAGTGAAGCTTCGGGATCAATAAAGGAATATTAAAGGCTTGGAGATGGAAATCGAACCTCATTTTGGATGCTTGTTTTTGTTCTCATTGTCTTGTTTTAGGCTGAGAGCCAAGGGTTATAGGAGTTTGATATGAAGAATTGGAAATTCTTCTAGATTTTAGATGCACTTTGACCCTGTTAAACACCAGGTGAATTGTGTTAACAATAATCTCATTCAGAGATTATGTTTGTGCTTAAAATTGTGATCAATTAATGAAGAGAGATCCAGCTTTAACCTCAGGAGGTTTGCAAGGTTGGAGAATGATCGTTAAATGCTGATCGCTGCCAAATCAAGGTCAGCATTTGAGTTTAAGTTGTCGCTCTTCCTTTACAGTCAACAGCCATTATCCATAGAGCTGCATCTATTATTACTAGGCAGTGTTTGTGTTTGTGGGGCTGCCATTGGGTGACACAAGGCACGTTTTGACATCTCTGTGCCTTCTTTTAATTTCAAACCCCCAACAACAAGTGGAATAGTTTTCAGCAGCAACGATAGCCATAATTGGGCGACAAAAGGTGTACATGGCAGTTACAAGTTTACTAGATGTTGTTTTCAAATAAATTCTTCATGCGTGATATTATTTTGTATATTCTATTGGTGAAGAATTGAGGAAAGTAATTAATGAATTAAGTTTGTAAGAGCTTAGTGGTAATTTGCAATTGATTTTTCAAGCTTTGCATTTGAATTTCATGCTGTTGAAAAAATTCAATAAGCAATTCCCAGGAAAACACAAAAGTTATAAAATTGCAAAAACAATCTCATTCGGGATTCTTACAGTAGTATTAGAGTTTGCGTGCAAAGTGTTTGACCAAATGTCAAACATCCAAAATTAAACCACAGTCCAATGTTGTCAGAGTTAGAACCAGTTGGGGTTCTTACACGAGATTTGCCTCAAATTTCCTCACACTAAAATCCTTGTTAAAATCAAAGGCAACTTTGAGACGCATGTTTGTTGGTGAGGAGTGGACTGCCTCATCCTATTCTACAACCACTACAGGGATGGATGTGGCAAATTGTATTTTTGATGAGCCAGGTTTTTGGACCCCTTGTGCAGAGATCATGCATGTAAATTTTTTTTTTTTTGTTTGCAACTTTGCAATTTTTCTTGTTTTAAATTTTTAATGAACACTTGTGACTTAACTGTTTTTTTTAACATTATATGCAGGTCACTAAGCCCCTTGTAGTTCTCCTACGAATTGTTGATGGGGAGAAGCCCTCTATGGGCTACATATATGAGGGCATGGATAGGGCCAAGGAGGTCATTAGATCCAGGTATGCAGGAGTTGAGGATAAGTATCGCCCCATTTGGGAGATCATTTATAGGAGATGGCAAAACTAGCTTCCCAGGCCCATCCATGTAGCAGCGTATTTCCTCAATCCTTCATTTCGTTTCCTTAATAACTTCAAGGCAGATGAGGAGGTTCTTAGTGGCCTATATTCAGTGATGCAAAAGATGTCTAGTGATGGCACATCTACAGTGCAAGAGATAGATGCATATAACAATGAACAAGGGGTGATTTTTGCAACCAAGCTATGCAAAGACGCTAGGACAGGATTGCAGCCAGGTAGAAATATATGTTAAACTTAAGATTCTTAAGTTTATGGCCTATGCATTTTGATTTTATAATCTATCCTTAAAGTTGGAAATGAGACTGATTTTTTTCTTTTCCTTATTTTAGATAGATGGTGGCAAATGTTTGGGCCTAGAGCCCCAAACCATAAAAAACTTGACATCCGTATTTTGAGTCATCCATGCAACGCTTCTGGATGTGAGCACAATTGGTCCATGTTCGAGCACATCCACTCGAAGAGGCATAATAGATTTTTTGTGGAGAGGTTGAATGATCTTGTCTTCGTTCATTACAACCTCCGTCTTAGGACAAGACAGATTTTGGACACTGACTACTCTCCGATCACTCTAGCAGAGATCGATCCAAAGTCCGAGTGGCTCACTGAGTCTACCGATCCTGTCTTCACTAAGGAGGACCATGAGTGGGTTGACCAGGCAGACAGAGAGGCTGAGGCTGTGGCTATGGCAGAGCAGGAGGATAGAGCACGATCAGCTGCCCATGCAGCTAATGTTGATCAGAGTGGCACCTCACAGGTAGAGACTATGATTTGTCAATCATTCAAGACCTACCTCAGACGCATTTGTAGGAGGCAGACAGACTACTCTAAGGCTAAGGTTGAGGCCGAGCTAGAGCTTGAGCCATAGACTTTTTAATTGTTTACACATATGCTTGGGAACATTTGATGTCATGGATTTTATATACAATTGACAATATTTATAATTCTGCATATCTATGTTTCCTATTTCCTTTAGCTACAATTTACATTTGTACTTATGTGATGGATGTATGTTTATGTATGTGATCAAATTAGCTTCTATTTGATGATGTTATAAAGTCTTTGAGCTTTATTCAATAATGGGTGCATCAAACAAGTTTCAAATCGTAAAAAACCTTTGTTTTTCCATTTTGCCAAGTCATAGCCAAGTCGTTGCCGAGTCATTGGCGAGTCACGGGTCGAGTCGACCTTACCGAGTCATAAGCGAGTCCAAGTCATGGAACTATTGTTTAGATACATGATACAAAGAGACTCTTGGGCTGCGGCCTTTACATGCAAAAGGAAATATAGACCTTCAACTTATTCTAATGCACTCTCAACTAGTAGTGAGGATAATATCTCTAGGTGGTGCCCAATAAAAAAAGGTTAATGTCTCCATATTGTTGTGTTGAATTCCTACTCAAAATAGCGTGACATCCTACTTGATGTCCTTGCTAGTTCTTGCAGTTCCTAAGTCAATGACACCTCCCAAACATCCCATTTTAGGCCTTTTATTGAAAGTAGACATCGTTTGCAACACAATCCTATGTAGTTGTGGGACAACGAATGCCTTCACTATTTTCTTAGCCTAGCATTTCTAACCCATTGCTAGACAAAAAAAATCTCCAATAATGTGTTATTGTGGATGTGAGCATTCCCCATCAGTCTTGGGTTGATGTTTTTTATGGCTTTGACAATCTCCTCCAAGACCATCTTCAAGAACCTGCTCAACTGAATGGTTGAATCATTAGTGTTGTAGGGGTAGCTTAAACTTGGGATGTTAATTTGGCTCATCATGGTGATTCCTCTATGGTGTTCAAAAGGACTTCTGCAAGATTTGATGGGATATTATGTGATCCACTATCAAATTTCCAACAATATGGGATGGAAAATTCCACAAGCAGCTGTCCCAAAATCCTTCTGTGAGATATCCCTACCATTATTCCATGATTCATAATCTTCTTCTACCCTCATAAAAGAAGATTAGCCCAACTGTGTGGGTTACATGAAATGACCTCCACCTCCAATTGGTCACACAACATGTTTGCAAGTTGATCTACCATTCCATTCACTTCTTGGTAATAGTGCTTATCAGTTACATTGTCTAGGCTATTTAATGCATTCCATATGGATTCAGTAGTGTTATTTAGCTTCCAATTTGTTAACTTTCAGTTGCAGGTCACATTTATCCATATTTGGGATTCTCCCTACACATCAATATTTCTTATTCTTTTTCTTTGCATAAGTTGAGACTTGCAAATAGGGCCTAAATCTGAGCCTTATTATTCATTCCATCTAACATTTTTTTTGTGATTTTCCATACTAGTTTTCCATGTTCATTCCTGATAATGCGCCTTGCACCAGATTTCACATGGTTCCCATTGGTGAAGTCATTGAAGTTGAGTTTCAATCAGCCAATTGGGCGGCAGACACTATTGTATTAATGAAAGCTTCTTTTGACATGCATATGGGCCCCGAAGATTGTATACAAGAGTAGCTTTGAGGAGATTCCACCTCTTCATAATGATTCCATTAAAATTGGTGGAAGGTCTTGGACAACCATTACTTGATTCCAATTTTTCCAATATTGCCTTACATAATCTCGTTTTCATCTTTTTTATAACATCTTTAACCTTTCATTTCTTTTGTTTGAATATTGACTAGTAATGTGCCACAAAATCATTGATGGCATTATAATCTCAACACCTTCCCAGAGAGTTCCTTATATTTGGCCAGCATTTAAAATGATTCAGGTGATCAATGGGAAGGACACCATTCCATTTGATACAACTTGTTAACCAATTCTGACACTTGTTTGTGAAAGAGCAGTTTAGAAGTAAGTTGTCTACCAATTCTTCCTGAGATTTGTATAATATGCATCTTGAAGGGTTGTTTATTCTAATTGATTTCAATCTATCCCTTATGACTACCCTTTTATGGAATGCAATCCAAGTAAATGCACCAGCCTTTGGAAGGCACCACTAGCTCCAAAAAAGTTTGGTGGGCTAATCCAAGTTATATTCCAGAATATTTTATAATTACCAGATTTGACACCAATCTAAATGATCCTATCTTATTTGTAGTCGTTGAAGATATTCCTTTGGGTGGGTTCTTACCTCAATGTTTCTTTTTGTTCATGTTGCAGAGGTGTGCCATTGAGAATCTTCATCTTCTAATCTATGTTTCCTGAGACTCCAACTAATGTTGGTTAATCACCAAAGCACCCCATGTTTTGGATAGAGTTTCCATACAAGATTGAGTCCTATGGCTATTGGCCAACGAGGGAAATCTGTTTGAAAAGTCCACCCAAATAAGGACCTTTCAGCCATTATCGATAGTCCATGACAAATGATGAATGATCATCTGGCAACATTGCAACATAAAACTCCAAATATGTGATTCATTTAGGGGATTTTGTAATGTCCCCGTAATTAAATAAATAAAATAAACTTGTATTTGGGTTCCGATCGATTTAGCTTATCCCGGACCCATCTTTTATTTTAGCGTAGGTGTTAGTGTGTCGTGTCAGCTTTATTTGTACACCTCGGGAGTTTGTCCGACATGTATTTATGACCGGCATGTAGGATGTATTTCTCATGTTGAGTTTTGATATTTGCTTGTAATTCCGAATTCCTGCTGGAACTCTATTGTCTGCCATTGTGGAGGTGAAAGATCCTCCCTAGTTGGTAATTGCAGTTTCGGTGGGATTCAACCCTCACCCTACTCTGACTGTTCTCTGTTCGGATCTGGCAAATCTGAAGTACTATCAATTGATTATTGTCATCTCTTCTCGCAAGTATCGATTTGATCTTCATTGTGGATTGTATTAGTTCTTTATTTCATTCTGGTCCGAAGACACATTTCATTCCCCACAGGCATCTCCCTCCAGACATCCTCGAACACCTTCCAGCAGTTACCGTACGGCCTTCCTGTCACCACCGTATGACCTCCCTGCCAACAGCGTACAGCCTCTCAGCAACACCGTACGGCCTTCTATTCCAACCGTGCAGCCACATCCCTTCCTCCGAACGGACCTTCTGTCCACCGTACGGCTTACAGTTTCAGGCACCAGGAGTTAGGAACTTCATCACCAATGCGCTAGGGGCTCAGGAACATTACAGTGGTATCAGAGCTGGTGATTCTGCCAGCTTGTGGGTTTGAATGCAAGTATATACCAGAAGAAGGAACAGATATCATTCGGCTGATAGAATGGAAGATCAACAGGATCCTGCCGCTCAAGTCATGGCATTGCTAACAGAGCTCTCCAGAAACCAAATGCAGATCAATCATACTCAGGGACTCATAGAGGAGATATTATAAAAATTGGCTGAAGGAAAAGCATCCACAGAGAAAAATGTGCAAAGTGACAATTCTGTTGCAAGTAAGGCAAACCCCGAACCAAAACGCTCTCGACCATCGATGCCCACCTTCCCCCCTCGAATGGAAGCACAACACCGAGAACCACCTACATTCCAAGATATGCAAGATCAACTTCGGGAGGACTGGAGGAATGCAAATCTGGAAGGGGATATAACCTACAAGGATTATGTAGATCTGAGAATGAGATATTCAGGCTGCAACAATCGGGGTGGCTACTATAACGACAACCTTAGGAGAAAGATCGGCAAAGTTAATTTATCAACTTTTGATGGTTCTGGTTCCATCACAGCTAGGGCCTGGGTGTAGAAGGTCGACACCTATTTCAAGCTCAACCCTATGCCGGAGGACGAAGCCATAAAATTTGTGGCCCTACATTTGGAAAGGTTAGCACACGAATGGTGGCATCATGGCATGGTCACTCTGGGCCATGATCAGATAACCTCCTATGCTAATTTCAATGAGAGATTAATGGATCGTTTTGATGGAAGAGATCCAGAGATTAATTTCAAAGATTTGGCTTAGTTGAAACAAACGGGTACGGTGGACAGTTTCATTACAGAATTTCAAAGATTATCAGTCCTGGTAACTGATATTTCGGAGAGACGATTGGTTGTGCTATTCATGGATGGGTTAGCAGAACCTTTGAGAGGATGTGTGAAGGGGTTCAATCCCATCACACTCACAGAGGCAATCAAGAAGGCACACGACATGTCAACATCTTCCTCCTCCAAGAATTATGCACAATCCAAACCACCCCTTATTCCCAAAGAAAAGGACAACAGACCTTCGCCAAAGCGACCTCTACTGGATGAGGCTACCCGACAGGAGCTTAGAAGGAGGAAGCTATGCTTGAATTGTAGGGAACCATGAGAACCGGGACATCATTGCTTAGGCAAGGGAAAAATCCACTATATTGAAGTAATGTCAGATGAGGAAGAGGAAGAATATGCACCAAAAGCTGGGGAAGACGAACAGCCAGCCGCCCGAGAAGCTAACCTAAACCGTGCAGAAAGAATTGCCACATTGTTGAAAAGGGGCGGGTCCATTGCTGCTTTAGCTGGAACCCTGAGATGCACTATTTTCTGGGTACGAGGTACTCTCCAGGGACAGAGGGTTGTGGTCATGCTAGACAGCGGGGCTACCCTCAACTTCATCAACTCCTCACTAGTCAAACGAAGGGGTTTACAAACAGAGGCACACCAAGGATTCGACGTCAAGGTGGCAGGAGGAAGCATTTTGTCTTGCACCCATCTGGTCCCACAGCTGAGCATTTCTATGGGTAACCACACGGTGATAAATGACTTCTTCGTAGTTGATTTGGATGACATGGAAGTCATCCTCGGCATCCAGTGGATGGAAACATTGGATGAATACACACAGAGTTTCAAACGGATGGAATTTTCATTCGAGGCGGATGGCAAGAAAGTTATTCTGAGAGGAATGTCGAATGGAGGACCAAGAGAAATTTCTACCAGACGGATGGAGGCCATCCTCAGGCACGACGATATGGTTTGGGCCGCACACTGTTTTATCTCATCAGAACCAGTACATGGCCAACCTACCTTCTATCAGGATGAGGAACTTCAGAATGTGTTGGAGAAGCATCAACTAGTTTTTGCTGACATTCCACCAAGCGTACCACCGCACCGTGGGTTTGAAGACACTATTGAGATGGAGACTGGTGCCCAACCTGTCATCACCACACCGTACCGCCATCCTAAAAGGTTTAAGGGTGAAATTGAAACAACAATACAAGAGCTTTTAGACAAGGGATGGATCAGGCCCAGTTCCAGCCCTTTTGCATCATCCGTCGTACTGGTCAAGAAGGACGGAACTCTGAGGATGTGTGTGGACTACCGT
>MU224064.1:847221-865687 GCA_018584345.1 Thuja plicata
GTCCCTATTTAAAAGAAATATTATTAAGGACCTTTAATTAATTAATGGGGGGGGGGCCTTTTTATTTAATTATTGTCCGTAGGTGTTTACCGGGTCGGCGTTCTTTTGTAAACCCTCGGGAGTTTCTTCGAAGGGGTATTTATGCCCAGCATGTAGGTAGTTGTAGGCATGTGGAATTTGATATCTTATTATTGTTGCGAATTCCGGTTGGAGTTCTGGTGTGCGCCACTTCGGAAGTGAAAGACCTTCCCTATTTGGCCTATTGTAGTTTCGGTGGGATTCACCCTCACCCTACTCTGTTTGTTCTGCTTGTATCAGATCTGGCAAATCCGAAGTACTCTATTCATAATCTCTTTCTCTGGCAATTGTTCATATTTGGTACTTCGTTGTTCTGTGCGCTGGAAACACTAAGTTACTCCATCCGTACTACCTCCCTCCATCCGTACTACCTTCCTCTGTACTACCTCCCTCCATCCATACTACCCTCCTCCATCCGTACTACCTCCCTCCATCCGTACTACCTTCCTCCGTACTACCCTCCTCCATCCGTACTACCTCCCTCCATCCGTACTACCTTCCTCCGTACTACCCACCTCCATTCGTACTACCTTCCTCCATCCGTACTACCTCCCTCCATCCGTACTACCCTCCTCCATCCGTACTACCTCCCTCCATCTGTACATATGGCCTGCCTCCATCCGTACGGCCTCCCTGTCTCCATCCGTACGGCTTGCCTCCTCCACCCGTACGCCCTGTGTAGTGCATCCCATCCAGTATAGCCTGCTCCTCCAGTATGCCAGAGTGGTACGCCTGGAGTTAGGAACATTACACCCCACCCAAGAAAAGAAACCAATATACTATACCAATATATCAACATCAAAGTTTCCAAACTCGCCGCAAGACAGGCGAGTCTGGCAAGTCAGCGAGTCGAGTCATTCTCGACGAGTTAGATGGACTCAGACTCAGACTCGGCCAAGTCAGACACCTGACTCGCCTAACTCACCGAGTCAGCGAGTCGAGTGGATGACTCGCCGAATCCGAGCCATCTGACTCGGCCAACGGCAACCAATTTTGATTCTAGCCATCACAATGCATAGTCGTTTACATACACTTTAAAGGGAAAATTTTGTGTTCTATATCAAACTAGAATAATGAAAAATGTTGTGTTGAGACAAATCAATGCAATTTATTCCCAGTGGTTATACAGTAATGATTGTAAGTGTTTCTCCTCACATGACAGGGCATGTAGCAAAGGTTATATTCAAACAAAATGTAATTATACAAAGGGCTCACAATTACTGTTTACCACTTAACAATCCTAAAGCTACAACTTCAATTCAAGATCTGCTTGAACATATCAGCACACAAGATAAATGCCAATTTAGTTCATAGATATGCAGCATTGTGAATGCTTTAAAAATACATCTTTACAACATTCTTTAACGCCAAAATTGTTAGTAAGTACAATTTCCAATTTCAGAAGTATTATCTGTCCCAACGTTCACAGCACTGAAACTTTGGACATAGTAAAATCACATTTAGTTCAAGAATGATCCAGGAGAAATAAAAACCACCTTAATGAAATTTATTAATGCATACTAATTCCAGAGGCCCTGCCCAGAGCACCCATTCTAAGTTTGCTATTTCCTTTAGCTATAATTTACATTTGTACTTATATGATGGATGTATGTTTACGTATGTGATCAAATTAGCTTCTATTTGATGATGTTAGTGTCTTTAAGCTTTATTTAATAATGGGTGCATGAAACAAGTTTTAAATCCTTAAAAATCTCTAAATTTCAAGGGATTTTTTATTTTGTCGAGTCATCGCCGACCCACAAGTCGAGTCATTCTCACCGAGTCCGAGTCTAGGAACTTTGATCAACATAAGCCTAATACTTAAACAATTACATTATGGTTTAATTCTAGCTATATTTTTAATCCATGCCACCCAAATTCTCATAAATTACTAGTAGTAAGAAAAAACATTATTAAAAATATTCCAATAATTATTCTAATGCAAAATAGATCTATTTCTAATTTTTTTTTAATACCATTATTCTTAATAGGATTGAAATAGGCATGAACATATATACACATGAAATATATTGGACATTCTAATTTATTCAAATGACAATTATTTTGAAAAATAGAAAAGGGTATACTCTAAGAAATGCATACCTTCTTAATTGCTGCCCAAGAAGAACCACCTTTTTTATGAGGCTTAGGAGAAACAAGTTGGGAATGCATTACCCATAAGTCCTCAGGTCTCTACACATTAACACAAATTGAAGGAACAAAAAAATAAAAAAAATGATATAAAGTGGAAAAGTGGAATATAGCTATCATAATATGTAAAATTTTTAAGTTAATCACATAATGGTCTACAAACACATGATGGTAAAGAAACTTTCAAACTTTAATCGCTTGATAGTGTGATTATTGTAAACCATTTAGCGATTAGTATAATAATCACACCATCATGCTCTCATGTCATTATGCCCCTAGTACTCGTGTGAAATACAATAAATTCTTTAAATCTTAATAGGTTACAAGAGTGAAAATTGGGGCACCTAATACAACAAAATAAAATTGGCACTCTTAAAAAATAAATCCCACACATCATAATACAATTTACCCACTTATTTCATTTCAAATCTTATCACAATACCATGTCTAAAATTCAAGTTTTTAAGATAGGTCTAGTTCGAAGCTACCACTAGTTCTTCATCACATTGTAGGTTATAAGTGACCATATCAATATAAAATCTACATTTAGATGCAATCAAAGAAAAAGTATATGCAAATGAAGAATTCGATCTTCTCCCATTTTATAAATTTGACAGGGATTGCAAAATTGCAGAGTATGCAGCTTCTGAGGAACGAAACCTCTTCAAAAGGTCATTGTCTTCAGGTTTGAGAGATAACCTCAGGACAATTTTAGCCAAATAGTTAATTAATATATGAGTGGTGGATTAAGGGATAACACATGGGAAAATATTGTGTGATGCTTTAAAAAAACAAGGTGTGCGGAAGTAATTTCATGTTATCATGGACTCAAATTAGAACCAATTTATCTGTGTGATAGAGGTATTTTAAATTAATTTTTTCCTTAGTTGGCACGGGAGTTGTTTTCTGGTGTGTGGAACCGAAGATTAATTAATCCTCAAATAGTCGATGACAAATAAATTCCGTTGAAGTTATCATGACAGGGAGCCATTTGCATTTCTGTCGCTTGGGGAAAGTCTTAATCATTTGAGGATACGACGACATTGCATTCATGGTTGCACCAGTTTAATTCCATAGCAGGCATCCATTGTAGTTGGAGTCATCTTACTAGTCGAAAGTTTCTATTGAAGCGATGATTTAAAGAGATAACGTGGGGGTGTGTTCTATGAGTTAAAGGCATTCTGAATGTTTTTTTTTTAGACTAGCTTGGCTGGAGCTGGTTGCTACATAGCTGGTGTGATTAATCTAGAGATTACTTTCAAAGACAGTAATCCTGTTTTTTTCCAGCTCTTTCACAGACACGATAACACTCCAAATAGTTGTGCTCAAAGATACCATCTAGGAGGTTTCATGAGCCATAGTGGTTGTCGTTAGTGAAGTTCCTAGTAGCCGGGTGAGGAGTATGGTTGAGTCTAAACTCTTGTCATTACCAGTTAGCAAATGAATGTATTTCTTGGTTGGAAAACGGAAACACTCCTGCCTTTATTATTGTGTGGATGCAATAAGGGAGAATTTAGACAAATCTAAGTCATCTTGCCAGGCTTGGGAATCAGCAGAAACTGATTTGTAGAAGTTGAAACAGTGACAGTGCATCCATTACGTCTGAAAACAAGATATCTGGAAGTACATCGAACCTTGACTGGAGAAAACAATGCATGCATAAATGACTCTGTAGCATTTACAAGACTGTAATTTCTTGAAAATCTCTGTGAAGCATTGGTACAGGTCAGATTATCAAACAATGCCTTAGCTGTATTTGATCTTTTTAAAAATATTAGAGTGTTGTTATTCTTGGTGCTCTGTATTCGAATTTGTTTTTTTAAAGGAAATATTTCATCATATAAGGAATGGCAGTCTAATCAGCACAACATCTTGCCAGATTCAGTTGCTTCGTAGTTGTTTTATCTGTTGTGTGTGAACATAAGATACGATTATTTAAAAGAAAAATTGTAAACCAGAATTGGGGGTAGGATATTATGGTGGTATCAGAGCTCAATCAGAGTTCTTGCAGCCTGTTGGTTTTTGTTATGTGTCCATCAACTCATCATTACTACCTTCGGAGGAACAGATCAAATCCAAACCTAGATCAGTAGCCAATGTTTGAATGGACTGAAAATCCTACAGATACTATGGGGGATAGAGATGCACATAATACTAGTGGTATTGAGAATGCATTAGGAGAGTTGGCCAGGGCACAAAGGGAAATGTTACATTCGATGACATAGTCCCACAAGAAAAAGCCTCAAATGATCACTCGGTGCAACAAAATGGCGATCCGAGTAATGCAGGACAAAATTCTAACAATAGAAATAATGGAAATCATGGAATGGGATCAACCAATAATGGGAATGAACAACCTAGAACTTCTGGTTATACAGTTAACTCTAGACCATTAATGCCCACATTTACCCAAGCAAACAATCCACCGGCTGAAAATGAACCAACTAAACAAGAACTTCATAGACAAGTTTGGACTGATTAGCAAGGTTTGGGTGATGAATTTCAGTAGGAAATGTCTTTTGCAGACTATCTAGCCTTTAGAGAAAGAACTAGACCACGCAAAGGTGGTGGTGGGAGATTTCAAAATCAAGACTTGCAAAAGAAAGTTGACAAGGTTACTATATAATATTTTGATGGTCCAGGAAAAGTCACAACTAGATCCTGGGTTCAAAAACTAGATACTTTCTTTCAGCTTAAGCCTATGGCTGAAGATGAAGCTATAAAGTATGCAACTTTACATTTGGAAGGTAGTGCTCATGAGTGGTGGTAGCATGGGCTGATTACTTTGGGCCATGAACAAATTGTGCCCTATGCAGAGTTCACAGAGAGGCTCATTGACCGCTTTGATAAGAAAGATCCTGAATTGAAGTTCAAGGAGTTGCCACAGCTTAAACAGTGGGGTTCAGTGGAGTCCTTTATTGCAGATTTTAAGAAACTTTCAGTTTCAGTGACTAATATTATGAAAAGAAGGGTAGTACTCCTTGTGGATGGATTGATGGAACCTTTAAGGGGATGGGTTAAAGCTTTCAACCCATCAAATTTGCAAAAGGCGATCAAAAGAGCAATGGAGATGCAAGGTTCTACTGCAAGAAGTAAATTTCATTCAAGAACCCTTCACAACAAAAAGGAAAAGGACAAAAAACATTCAAATAGAGATTCAGGTCAGAATGAGAAATTGCAGCCCAGGCTTGATGATGATCAACTTAATGATCTTAGGAAGAATAAATTGTGTTTCCAATGTAGAGAACCTTGGTACCCAACTCATAAATGTGCTATCAAGGCTAAAGAAAAACAACTAAAATAATTTACAGCCCCTGAATCAAGTTTTGAAAAATATGGACAGCAAACTAAATCAGACACTAGTGAGGAGGATACTTCATCAGAAGCATCGGAAAGGGAACAAGGAAAAAGTAGTGCCATTGCACAATTAACCAGTTTGCAGAAAATAGGATCTTTCAGAGTTAGAGGTGTGTTATGTGAGCAGCATATAGTCACTCTTATTGACATAGGTGCAACACATAATTTTATTGAGGACAGTGTTGTGGAAAGAAGGGGTTTGAAGACAGAAGAATGTGAAGGCTTTAGGGTAATGGTTATTGATGGTTTCACTTACTTGCACCAGAAAGATACCAGATTTATGTATTCAGTTGGGTGGGTACGAGCTGAGAGATGACTTCTACGTGGTTAGAATTGGTGAAACAAATGTAGTGCTTGGGATTTAGTGGTTACGTGTGATGTCCCCAAATTTTTAATAAAGCGACTTAATTAAATTAATTAATTATTTAATTAAGTGGCCCCAAAATTTAAATAATATTATAAAGGACCTTTAATTAATTAATAATTGGGGGCCCAAGTAATAAAATAACAAATAGAGGATTTTGTTGGGCTCTGCAAGTGGGGCTCTGGCGGAGAAATCTACGTTCTCCTCAGAGTGCGCTCCTGTACTTGCAAGGCAATTTGGCGTCCTTCCATGCCCTTTGTCTTGTGTCAGCCTTCGTTGTTTGGTGTTTTATTTTGTTTCTCCTTGCTGTGTGTTTTTTTCATTTCGTATGTTTGACCTATATTTCACAAGTTTTGTGCCATTTAGGGCTTGGTTGTCAGGGGTTCTGGGTGTTGTTTTTAATTTGAATGACATAAATTAATGAAGGCAAGGACATTGGCAATGATGGCGGAGGCATTAATGCTGAAAAGAATGAGAATGTTTTGGCTGATGAAAATCAAAGTGTGGAGTCAGTTAAACCATCGTATAAAGCTATTTTGGCAGATAAATCTTGTGCCGAGTGTCCCTCTACAACTTTCTTCAATGGAGAATTCCACAGAGGACAGGATTTGGCATCAAGCAAATGCGTGGACTCCGGAGCCAATGGATGTGGAGTGGGAGACAGAGGAGTCCTCGAAAGTTCAGAATCCACAGGGGGAGAAAAGGGTAGGATTCCTCCTAATGGATTGAAAACCCTTTCCCTTTCTCCTAACAAAGATATGGTGAGAGCTATCAAATCTGAACAAACTCATTTAAAGAATGTTGCTTTTTTTTTTGTATGCGTGGATAATAAATTTCTTCCACCTAGAAAATTCTTAGATGATTGGTTTAATAACGTCTGGGGAAAGAAACTTGGCATTGTTATCAATTTTAGTAGAATGATTCAAAGGGGTTTATTTGTTGTGTTTCTCAAGAATCACAGTATGCGTGGATAATAAATTTCTTCCGGCTAGAAGATTCTTAGATGATTCATTTAATAACGTCTGGGGAAAGAAACTTGGCATTGTTATCAATTTTAGTAGAATGATTCAAAGGGGTTTATTTGTTGTGTTTCTCAAGAATCACAGTATATGCAAGAAAGAGTCCTTAAGAAATGTTTTTGGAATGTAGGGCAATCTTTGTTTAGAGCCTTTCCATGGTCGCCAAATGGAAATGTCGAGCAAGTGGTTGCTCGTTTGTCCCCTACTCGGGTTGAATTACAAAATGTCCAGCCAGAATTCTGGCCGTTTATTCTATGTTAAAACCATTGGGTTTTGTTTTACAAGTTGAGGAATCAAGGGTAACCCTTCCTCACTTAAATGCACAGGTGTTAATTGCACTCGAGCCAAATATTGACATTCCCGAGGTTATTACTTTAGAAATTGAAGGCAATGCCTATGCCTAGGAACTTACATTGCTTGGGAACGTAGGAGCTTCCTTCCATTGCAAGCTTAACGGCCATACTAGGCGGGATTATCAGTCATTGAAAAATATTCAGAAGGCTTTTAATGTAAGCCCTACAGAGAATATGGGGAAAACCCTAACCTGAAGGATGGAGGAAATGATAACAATCCCCCCAGCAAAACCCCTCAAAGTTAGATAAAAAGTTCGAATGACGGCTCTATAGAAACAATTTTGAACCTAGCCCAAACCCTAGTGGCGTGAGGGATGAGATTGATGGAAATTTTGTAACTCTAGCCAATCCTCTCTTCGAAGAGGATTTTGGGGTTGTTCCAGCTAAAGTCAACAATAGTTCCAAGCATTTATCCTTAAACAATTGTCAGCCAGAATGCCCCCCCCGTCTTCCAATGAGTCGAAAAAGGATAACCCCATCAAGAATAATGCGCAACAAATTGCGCTTGAAACCATTAATGAAAGAGTTGACAGGAGTAGGAGGAACAAACAAGCAAATTTTGATTGATCTGTCATTCTTGTTTAATGTCTTTCATTATTTTCTCCAGATTGGGTGCTTTTTCCTTCTTCGGTAGAATAGGAAGGTAGGGAATAATCTTCCATCCTTAATTCTAGTCATGAAACTAACTCGCTGCCCAACTAAAAACAATCCCAACTGTAGAGTGTTGATCACTCAAATTTCATCTGTATAATCAATATAAATTCTATTTTCAAACTCAACAGGGTAGCAGGAAACTGCTGTAATACCACTGTAAGATCCCTTTACTGGAATGATGCCAAAAACAAATTACAAACACAATTTTCCTTGCATAGGAATTTTGCCAAACACTTGCATGATAATCTAAATCTAATATAATTACTTGTATTTCAAAGTCAAAACTTCACCAAATCAAATCTCTTTTGTATTAGCATTTCAAAAAACATTAGAAAATTGAATCAAAATTCTACCCACAATGTCCACAATTTCATAAGAAAAAACTTACACAAACACTTGGTTGCCATGTATTCTAAAAGTGTTCCAAACTTCACAGTGACATTTGGTCATACAATTTGCATACAATCTAGAGACAATGAAGTATTTGCTGCTACAAAATTAAAAGGGAACACTTGACAAAACATACACAATCCTTATTTTGTCAACTGGTAATTTTAATAGTGCGAAGTTAAGAATGTTCCAGGTTACACATAAGACATGGGATGCCCTAGTTGCTGCTGACAGTCACTTTCAGACATAGTGCTTGGATATTCTCAAACTGCAATAAAAAATATGGCTCGAAACCTTCCATTACAGCCCAGTTCAATCATCTATCAAAATGTACAATCCATCTTATATTCTTGGTAACACTCAGACCTCCAAACGTCCAATGCAACTCTAAAAATGCTGATAAAAGTAGAGACGCAAAGCTTATGGTACTGGGATGTCTTCCTGTAGCATGAATTTGCTTCTCCAATCATTCATTCAGCTATGGAAACCTGAATGGACGTCTCCTTTGAATGGTACCTACTCTTCTAGTGTCTGCAATCTCTGCTATTCAAGAATCCAACTTAAACATTGATTTCAATGGTAGACTCTGAAATAAATCTACTCACAAGAAGGTATGGGTTTGCATCAAACCTTCAGCTTCCTAAGGGTTTTCATCCTTAGAAATTAGTCACTAGCTTTCAGCAACAACAAGAAATGGCTTTCGTATAAAATTCTCATAAGATATCCCAAATGAATGAATAGCTCTACTTATATAGCTTCTTGAATTGGTGAGTACTCTTACTTTTAGCAATGTGGGATAAAAGACGTTTTTACTTTTTAATTTTCTCCGAATGAAGTGGCTTCTTGGACATGTTGGGAGACTTAAACGAATAAAGTCACTTTATATTTTAACTTTATTATAGTCACTCTTTAATTCAATTAATGATATGCACTTAATAATTATAATAGTATAACTCCATTAATCATCGTAAATCAATTCTGACTTCACCAGGAGGTAGCCTACTGCACTCACTGCTAACCAGGGTGCCTTACTATAAATAGTAAGGATCCCTCTCTAACAACCATTGACTTACTAAAAATAGTAAGTCCATCAATCTGAGCCCAAAAACCACTACCAAGGCAAAAAACAGAACCTAGCAAAGCACTGGAGTGGAGTGATGCTACCGATCGCCCAACTAACTACCTCTAAAGACCCTCTATCCATATCAATTAGCCTACGAGGGTCGAGATAATAGGCTAAACTAATCATTAACCATATCATCCCAAAAAGGAGACATTACACATACTACCAATCGCTGAAGTAGTCAATGCCAACTCGGGAAATGCTATATGATTCCAACTAGGGCGGCCACTAATCCATAGGGAGTCAGAATACAAAGTCACCAATCAACAAAGATAGCGATGTCCTATCAAGGGATATAGGTGATACAACCAAGGATGAGTAATGAATATCTCCAATGCCCATCATAGACAACTCTTGAGTGGCTAGCCCACTAAGACTGTGTTCGATTAAGCCTTCATTATCATCAAGAAAATGATCAACTACTCAATTTTCTGAATTTGCCATTCTTTGTTCATCATCATGTAAAGAGAGGTGGTTGTCATGAATATGTTGAAAATTGAGCTTGGCTTGATGGGCCAATAACTTGGCTTCTCTTTCCCTTTCTAACCAACCATCATTAACTTTATGCAGGCTACTCCAAAGTATTTAAAATGAGTCCTATAATGAGTGGCATCATAAAATTTACCATGCCCAATGCTTGCATCTTGTATGTCAATCACAGCAGAGTCTATATTACGCACTTCTCTATAATTAGAGGTTGCAATGTCATGACAAATTAAGAATTTATTACTGTTGTTAAACATCTAAAAATTAGAACTGATTTCTTCACTTTTATCCATGCCTTTCAAAGCCCCAAAGTCAAGGCAAGCAAACATACTTTTAGCTGCCTCGCTCTTAGTTTCATTCATTAGTGCCTTAAGCACAATATGTTTACCCATGTGAGTAAACTCCAATTCCATCTTGTTGAAATCTTGGAAATACCTCCCAAGAGACTTCAACCATTGCACATCAAGTACCACATTCATCCCTCCACCAATACCAACAACATAATAATCATCTATGAAAGAATAATTATCCAATGCAATAGATAGTTGTGGTATCCTTCTTGTGCAGCTCATTTTGGAACAATCCGCTAGCATATCAAAGAATCCATCGAATTCCTCTGCTTCTAACCCCTTATTGACAACAAACATTCATTGATGAAACTATGGGTAGCACCACTATCTACCATGCATAACACTCATTGTTCCTTGACAATTCCTTCCAACACGAAATGCTGATATCTAGGAACAACAAAAATAGTAGCAATGGTACAATCTGCAACATCACGTGCCTCAGAAACCTCATCATTATTGCCCTCAAGATCTATATCCTAAATATGCTCATCCTCCACATCTGAATGAACCTCAATGAGATGCACTTTGCCTTTCCCAGGACATCTTTGTCCAGGCTCCTTACACGTGAAGCAAAGTTTCCTCCTCAAATCATTGTGTGTCTCTTGATCCATCTTGGGGGGTGATGGTGCACTCTTGGCCTATGTAGAGGGCCTCTGAGATGGCTCTGTGCTCCTAGAAGACATCTTATCTTGCTAATAAGTAGGTGGTGGAGAAGTGTCAAGCTCAAGGGTGGTTTGAATAGCCTCCTCCAGGGTCTTGGGCTTAAAAGCCCTAACCAAACCTCATAATCTCTCCTGTAACCCCTCAATGAAAAGCATTAGTACATGCCTCGGAGGCATCTCTAGAACTATGACAACAATACGCTGAAATTCATTGATGAAGTCTCAACATGACCAGTCTGTCTCATCAATGCTAGATCCCAGTAATATAACTCCACATCCTTACGATCAAATCTAGCAATAAGTCACTATGTAAACTCTGTGTAAGAATGTATAAGTCCATGGTCCTGGGTGACCAGACCATAGTGCCACCAATCATATGCAACGCCCTCCAAGTGTAGCACAACAAACTAAATGGCCTCCTACTCAAGCATATGCTTAAGTGACAGGTATATATCAAGTATGTGCACCCAATCCTGTGCACTAATCTTCTTGCTACCATCAAAAGGAGATAAAGTAATCTTCCTGGTCACTAGCTTAAGATCTCCATTTTGCTGTTGTCTGGGCCATCTATCTCCCCTAGCCCTCAAGTTGTCCCTACACTGTGCACAATACTGGGGTAATCGGAAATCATCTCTGACATGTGGAAGGGATCACCACCCATTTGTAGCTGCCATAACTATGTCCTAAAACTCAACACCCTCCACTAGGTCTACTAGTGTCTGCTCTTTTCTAGGAGGGAAATGTGGTTTTGAAGGCCAATGTGTTGTACATGTGTGTGTCTTGTCCTGTCGGAGAGCCATATGCACTATCATCCAAGGAAGGAGCCCTGCTACTCCCACAACTGCCTATAATTGAAACAGGCCTGCTCCCTCTATCTCATCTACCACACCTATCTCTGTGTCGACCCAACTCCAACTGATCAAGGTTATCTTGTAGCCTATCTAATACCTATACTATCTGTGGTTGTGTGTACACGAGAGTCCTAAACTATTAAATTTCATATGATTAATAATAATATAACATATATATTATATTATTATTAATCAACATATATTATATGCATTCTAATGATCATACGACTGAAGCTACAAACATTAACACTCCCTCTTAGCTAGGGAGGATGATCAAACAGAATGTGTAGTGGTCTCCTGTGTCAACATTTATGACCCTCACCATAGCTATACAAAACATCAACACTCCCTCTTAGCTAGGGAGGATAAATCAAGCCAATGTCAACACTTATATGACACTTAACAACATCAATCATATAATGTACGCAATAAAAGCATCATCCTCATGATGTAATCAATAGAAACAAAGTCTAAAGATGTGGATTGCCTCCATTGACGATTCTATCCACAAACTCTCAGGTGGATTGCCTCCATCGGTGATTCTATCCACAAGCTCTCTGGCAGATTGCCTCCATCGGCGATTCTATCCACAAGCTCTCGTGTGGATTGCCTACATCGGCAATTCTATCCACAAACTCACAAGCTTTAGAGTGGATTGCCTCCATCGGCGATTCTATCCACAAACTCACGAGCTTTAGAGTGTGATTTCCCCAATTTTAGCAGGTATTGGCTGTGGATTTGTCAACTCATTATCGTGACCCTCGTGAGTTGACGCCTGGTTTTGAGGGTCCCAGTTAGCAGACTCACTATTTTTAGTAAGTCTGGACTTACTATTTTTAGTAAGTCAGTTGGTCAGTGTTTATCTCTGACAGGGCAGTATCAGCAATGGTCAGTGTTACAAACAGTGTTCAGAGTATGCAATTCTGTGGCTGAGGATTCACTATTTATAGTAAGTCTATTTTTGGTAGTTGCTATTTTTGGCAGTGCAGTGGGTGGCCATGTCAGTCAGTCATCACTAGCAGTGAATGCATGATTTATCGCATGAGTTCATAATTATTAATTAATGGTTATTAATTAATACTTATAAGTTATTAATTAATAATAAAGCCACATTATTATAATAATACTTTATTATTATTATAATTTAGAAGTTGTTATTTAAGAGAGTGGTTAACTGATGCATCTTTTGGGAAACTGTGGCTACAGAAGTGTTATAAATATGGGCTCATCCTTGGAGTTGGATATTGAATGAATTATTATTCATTTTGGTTTGTTTCTCTAAGGAGAAGTTCTGATTCGTAAAATCAAATCCCTTGCTGAGGTATAAGGGTTTGATACTGAATTTTGTATTGCAATTTGCTGTTGTTGTAAAGCAAATTGGAAGTGCTCTCTACTGTGATTCGTCTGTATCTAAGAGAGGGTTTTTAAGCATCAGTTTATGCACATTGAGGGTGCGATTTAATTCTGAGATTGTTTACTATTGAACTGAGGCCTGCTGAAGAGGCCGATTCATATTCTGGAAGAGTGGATTTATTCTAGAAACTTGATTTAAGAATTTCTTGGCTGGTGAATTTGTTGGGAGTGCTTGGGACTGAACGCCATGAATCCTATAATAATGTGGTGTTTAATTTTCTGATCGTATGCAATAGGAGAAGACAGCTACTTGCTATGGTAATGTGGCGTCTTTACAGCTGATCGTATGCAGTTAGGAATCGACGGCTGCTATTCGTTTCAATCACTGAAAGGAATCGTGGAGCTGCTGGTCTATTCTCATTTCAGCGTATGAAATTCAGACAACAAGGCGGCAGGCATGGGATTAAGGCTGGACGTGGCACAGCCATATAGACACATTGCATTTTCAAACGCTTTAATGGTATGTCTAGTTTATTAACATACAACATTCAATTTGGTTGTAGCAATTGAATTACGTTTTTCCAAAATTTCTGAAAACATACAAAGACTATTGCTTGTGGTGACATTTTATGTATTGAAGAGTTTTCACAAAAACAAAGAGATTGAATGTAATTTCCAGAATTTTCGCCAAATAAGCATTTTGAATAATTGTGTATGCTGACTGAGAGATATCAAATTCAAATTAAATATTTAAATAAAGGAGTTTCTTGCTAGAAATTGTTATCTTGTGCAAAAACAAATCGAATTATCAGCAGGGCCAGGTTGGGCTCATTACAGTGGTATCATAGCGGTTTCCTGCCAGCCTGCAGGGAAATCGGGTCCATTCATTATTATTATTATTTGGGATTCCAGCTATGGCAACTGATAGGAGATTTATTCCTGGTAGGCATTACTACCGGAGAGGTCAGTCACCCCCACCAAATGAAGAAAATGCAGATATTCAGTTTGGCACAGTGCTTGGTGGTGATGCTAATAATCCAAGTGGCTCAACAGGTCTTGCACGACCCACAGCTGTTACTGAAGCAGATATAAACAGAGAGGATAGGGAGACTGTCAGGGTCCTAGCAGCAGGCCAGCATCATGTAGCTGATGTATTACATGAGCTTTCTGACACATTGAGACGAATCGTTCTTCCGAGGGATCAGACTAGGGAGAGATCACGTGATGCCTCCGTTGCATCACATAGATCACAGGTTGATGACAAGCACAGGGATTATGAGCCTAGAACCCCAAGATATGATAGAGCAGATAGGGCAGGTGACAGGGGAGATCAGTTTAGACCTCAGGGGCCCAGATTTATAAGACCAGAGACTGATGCAACAAGCATTGATGCTGAGAATGTCCCTTTTGCCGTTGATATAGTCACTCACTATGCTGAATGGGATGCCCTTCCTCCAGCCTTGAAGCAAAATTTGAACTTTGACAGATATTTGACACAGAAGTGGGAGCATTAGAGGGGAAGGTCGGCACAGGATAGACAGAGGATGGGGCAGAATGATTTGAGGCAGGTGGCTAGCAAGATGACGCTAGCACATTTTGATTGCACCGATAGGGTCACTGCTAGAGCTTGGATCCACAAGCTCGACACCTACCTCGCATTGTGTCCTATGACTAAGGAGGACGCCATTAGATTTGCAGTTTTGCATTTAGATGGGACTGCACATGA
Source organism: Thuja plicata (assembly GCA_018584345.1). Taxonomy (NCBI): domain Eukaryota; kingdom Viridiplantae; phylum Streptophyta; class Pinopsida; order Cupressales; family Cupressaceae; genus Thuja; species Thuja plicata. The sequence goes on from MU224064.1 coordinate 862,139, forward strand.
CTAGTGGTACCATGGGTTGAGATCACTACATCATGACCGGATTACTGTTTATCAGGAGTTGTGGATAGGCTGATTGAGCGCTTTGACATAAAAGATCCAAAGGTTTATTTCAGAGAGTTGGCTCAGTTGCGGCAGACAGCTAGTTTAGAGGGCTACATCAGCGAGTTTTAGCGCATATCAGTCGTGGTGTATGATATCTAAGAGCGGAGAAGAGTGATGCTATTTTTGGAGGGGTTAGCAGAGTCATCCGTGGATGGGTTAAGTCTTTGGACCCACCCACTTTACAGGAGGCGATGAAGAAGGCCCGAGATCTTGAGTCATCATCTCAGAGCAAGGGTGCCCCAAAGTCATCTGATCCTCCACCTGTTGATGAGTCTCCATCCGTTGTTGAGGACAAGGAAAAGTCAATAGGGAGATTTGATGATACTTCCAGAGAGGACCTGAGGAGGAGACAACTTTTCTTTTGGTGCAAGGGGCCTTTCTCTAAAGGTCATACTTGTGCTTTGAGGCCGAAAGGGGCAGTAAACCGTGGCATGTGGGTTTACACGGATGAGATGGAGGAGTCATCGCAGCAACATGAGGATGAGGACAAAGATGATCCTACTAGGAATCGAGTCTATACTATGATGAGTGTTTATAACCTCATATTTGACTCACATGTTCAGGATATACATCAGGTGCAGAGATGGTCTATACCTAAGAGGGATTGGTTGCAGGATGACTGGGGAGAGTCAGTGAAGTTTAGTATGATGAGTTATCATGTTGAGTCATCTTCTAGTGATGTCCAGATCTCCACTTCATCAGCCTAGGCACTTGGGGTTATGATACAAGTTATGTTACTGGTGCTGCTAATGTCATGGGTTTACAGTTGGTTCCGGGATGGCAGGGATGTCACGTACTTCTTATGGGATCTGGGTGGAGGTTCAAGTGAGATACTTGATTGCTTGAGGACAAGCAATTTTGGGGAAGGAGGACTATGATGTCCCCAATTTTAGCAGGTATTGGCTGTGGCTTTGTCAGCTCATTATCGCGACCCTCGTGAGTTGACACCTGGTTTTGAGGGTCCCAGTTGGCAGACTCACTATTTTTAGTATGTCTAGACTTACTATTTTTAGTAAGTCAGTTGGTCAGTGTTTATCTCTGACAACGTAGTATTAGCAATGGTTAGTGTTTCAAACAATGTTCAGAGTATGCAATTCTGTGGCTGAGGATTTACTATTTATAGTAAGTCTATTTTTGGCAGTTGCTATTTTTGGCAATGCAGTGGGTGGCCATGTCAATCAGTCATCACCAGCAGTGAATGCAGGATTTGTCGCATGAGTTCATAATTATTAATTAATGGTTATTAATTAATACTTATAAGTTATTAATTAATAATAAAGCCACATTATTATAATAATACTTTATTATTATAATAATCTAGAAGTTGTTATTTAAGAGAGTGGTTAACTGATGCATCTTTTGGGAAACTGTGGCTACAGAAGTGTTATAAATATGGGCTCATTCTTGGAGTTGGATATCGAATGAACTATTATTCATTTTGGTTTGTTTCTCTGAGAAGTTCTGATTCGTAAAATCAAATTCCTTGCTGAGGTATAAGGGTTTGATACTGAATTTTGTATTGCAATTTGTTGTTGTTGTAAAGCAAATTGGAAGTGCTCTCTACTGTGATTCGTCTGTATCTAAGAGAGGGTTTTTAAGCATCGGTTTATGCACACTGAGGGTGCGATTTAATTCTGAAATTGTTATTTACTATTGAACTGAGGCCTGCTGAAGAGGCTGATTCATATTCTGGAAGGGTGGATTTATTCTAGAAACTTGATTTAAGAGTTTCTTGGCTGGTGAATTTGTTGGGAGTGCTTGGGACTGAACGCCATGAATGCTATGATAATGTGGTGTTTAATTTGTTGATCATATGCAATAGGAGAAGACGGTTGCTTGCTATGGTAATGTGGCGTCTTTAATGTTGACCGTATGCAGTTAGGAATGGACGGTTGCTAGTCGTTTCAATCATTGAAGGGAATCGTGGAGCGGCTGGTCTATTCGCATTTCAGCGTATGAAATTCAGACAACAAGGCAGCAGGAGTGGGATTAAGGCTAGACATGGCACAGCCACATAGACACATTGCATTCTCAAACGCTTTAATGGTATGTCTAGTTTATTAACATACAACATTCAATTTGGTTGTAGCAATTGAATTACGTTTTTCCACACTTTATGAAAACATACAAAGACTATTGCTTGTGGTGACGTTTTATATATTGAAGATTTTTCACAAAAACAAAGACATTGAATGTAATTTCCAAAATTTTAGCCAAATAAGCATTTTGAATAATTGTGTATGTTGGTTGAGAGATGTCAAATTGAAATTGAATATTTAAATAAAGGAGTTTCTTGCTAGAAATTGTTATCTTGTGCAAAAACAAATCGAATTATCAGTAGGGCCAGGTTGGGCTCATTACAGAGTGGATTGCCTCCATCGGCGATTCTATCCACAACCTCTCATGTGGATTGCCTCCATCAGCGATTCTATCCACAAACTCACGAGCTTTAGAGTGGATTGCCTCCATTGGCGATTCTACCCACAAGCTCTCGTGTGGATTGCCTCCATCGGCAATTCTATCCACAAACTCACGAGCTTTAGAGTGGATTGCCTCCATCGGCGATTCTATCCACAAACTCACAAGCTTTAGAGTGGATTGCTCCACATCGAATGCCTTCCTCATGATGTACACAGGCGCCCATTAAAAATATGGAGTCACACACATGACTCCATCATGCCTCAGCGCAGAGGGTAAAAACAAGAAATTTCACCTCGAACTTCTCTCACAGAGAACTCATTGAGAAAATATCAATCTGTTGATCATCCAAGATTGCTTAAGATGAATTGTCAGACTCCCTCTGAAAACAATTTCTTGTGCTTCTGTCCTGAAGGTATGTTAGAGAGAGATTACAAATAGCTTATAAACTAAACTATCTCATACGAAAAATACCAAAGATAGAAGCATGCAAGATTTTACTAGCCAATATTATAGCATAAATTTCAAACTCAATAATTCATGTACATTAATAAAACATGGAATACTTATCTTAAGTTTCAAATATTTCCTTTTGTAAGGTGAGCCCATATAGGAAATATCAACTCTCGTCAAAATTTGAAATTGTTTGCAGCGGACACGCTGCAAGAGATAATAATGTTGTTCGTGCTAGCCATGTCGACGACCTTCATGCAAAGAAACAACCTAGAGTGGATGATCACCATTTTCTAACTCTCCACTAAGGATGGTTCAAATGGAAATGTAACATTGGTTATTATTCCCCCTACAATGTACAATTCCCACTCTTATATCGTTGAAAAATACTCATGTCTTCTTGTGAAATGACTTGATTGCTCCAAGAGAAGTGATACTATAATTAATTATTTCTTTCTAGAAAGAGACACACTTCCTTGAATACATTCTTCTTTGTTAATGCTTGACCATGATCATAACAAATTAATATATCTCTTTAATGAAAGCCACTTTCAGGAATTTCACATAGACCCGTAC
>MU224064.1:889478-903307 GCA_018584345.1 Thuja plicata
GAATAATTAATAAAAGAATTAATTATTGCATGCCTAAAGTTTAGCTTAAGTGAACTAGAGATAAAAAGGTGACTTAATAATTAAATCAATAATGATTTAATTAATAAGTGAAAATACCTTTTTACTCGAACAGATAAGCCATGATGGTTGATATCATAGAGAGATGATATCTTTCCTTTCCACATATGGATGTAGCCGTTGTGATCAATCATCACAATAATGGTTGATGTCAAGGTGAGGTGATATCTATTCTGTCATCATCCATGGGATTAGCCATGATAATGTATTCATTTGTATTTCCACTCATGGGTGTAGCCATGATGGATCCACCCTTTGGGAGTATCCATGGTGGATGTCACTATGTGACTCATATTTAGAGTAGGATTCCTCCCTAGCTAAGAGGGAGTGTTGATTTTATTGTAGCTATGGTCGGAATCCACAGGCTGACATAAACATCACAAAGGTTGTGATCATATTTCTATAATTATTTTGAGATAATATAATTATATTATTATGTGATAATATAATTATATTATATTATATAATATAATTATTATTATTATTATTATGATATGATTATTATGTGATATGTGGTGACCCCATTTTTTAGCAGGTATTGGCAGGGCTTGGTCAGCTCATCATCGCGACCCTCGTCAGTTGATGCCTGGTTTTGAGGGTCCCAGTTGGCAGACTTACTATTTTTAGTAAGTCTGGACTTACTATTTTTAGTAAGTCAATTGGTAAGTTTCTATTCCTGGCAGGGCGGTATGGACAGTGGTCAGTGCTTTAGACCAGTGTTCAGTGTGCAGTTTCCTTGGCTTTATAGTAAGTCTATTTTTGGCAGTTGCTATTTTTGGCAGTGCAGTGGATGGCTATGTTAGTTTGGCCTGATCAGCAGTGGATGCGAGATTTATCGCATAAGTGCATATTTATTAATTAATAGTTATTAATTATAAAATATTAATTAATAATAAAGCCACATTATTATAATAATACTTTATTATTATAATAAGTTAGAAATTGTTATTTAAAAGAGCTGTGAACTAAAGCTCTTTTTGGTAAACTATGGCCAAGGATGGATTATAAATATGAGCTCATTTCATTGGATGTGGCCGCACGGTTGGAATAGAAGGTTGTACAGTGCTGCTGACAGGCTGTATGTTGTTGGCAGGGAGGTAGTACGGTGGCGACAGGAAGGTCGTACGATGGCTCTGTTTCTGTGTTCTTGGTTCTGGTGCCCTTGCTGAAGTATAAGGGTTGATTGAGCATCTGGAAAACTGATTCTTCTGGAACTATTCTGTAATTGGTTGCTGAAGTATAACCAATTTCTCTTCCTTTGTACTGTTTGTCTGTAACTTGGAGGAAGAAGTTAATTCAATTCTGAGATTGTTATTTTCTATTGAACTGTGGCCTGCTGAAGAGGTCAATTTGATGTGAGTAGTTGAGGAATTGCGATATAGAAGTCTAGCATTCACGCGGGTGATAAACAGTGTGCAGACTTTAAGCGTTTCATGTTTGTAAGTTGCAGAATTGTTAAAAGTTTAGTTGCGTCCAAGGTTGGACATTGTGGATGGAAGGCTACAGCCGCGGCCAGCAAAGGAAGAAGGCTGCGGTCTGAACTGAGATCATAGCACCGCGGGTGGGAAAGGAATTGCTTGGTGACTTGGCGTCACTTCTTCCCTCAGCTCCAGCCACTGTAGGCCATCAACAAAGGGTTGTCTTAAACCGCGTGGAGAAAGAACGCCCATTTTCTAGCATATGGATGTCGCAGCTCATACCTTGATAGTGCGGTCAGCTGTGTTGGGAGAGACTACAAGGTAGCATTGATTAATCTACATTTGTTATGGATCAATGATTATTCTATCGATTGTTATGTTGTTCGAATTGATTTAGCATTCTGTAATTGTTCTTAAAAGAGTTTAGCTTTAACTGGTGGAATTGTTACTTGATATTTATATATCAGAAAATGTTTTAAAAACAAGTTATTTATTTTCTTTAAAAAGAGAAGTTAGTTTGTATTATCTTGCAAAGTGAGAAGCTAGAATTGTTATTGGAGAAAGTGCATGTGAATTTGGAATTTAGCTAAAGACCAGAGGCTTTCAAATAAATATGCTGGAAATAATTATGTTAGTGGATTGAAAATTATATTTTGAAGTTGATTATATAAATAAAGAGATACGTTCTAGCAAAGTTGATTACTTGTGGTTGCAAACCAATTAATCCTTAGCAAAGCCAGTCAGGCTCATTACCTGATAATAATAATTATATTGTATAATTATTATATTATATTGATAACATAATTATTATATTATTATTATATATAACTATATTATAATAATAATATAATTATTAATTAATGGGGCCACATGTGAAGAGTGGTAACCCTTGGTGAAAAGTCTTCTATCACATATATATGAGATATCTGATCTCATTCTATGAAATAGAATATAACAATTGAATACATGTGCAGATCAATATATTAGTGTGCTCAGGGGAGACAAATATATTGTTTATGGTTGGGAGGGCAAATCAGTGCCTATGGTTAAACGAGCACCACGAAAATTCAACACCTGCAACCTTCTTGGATAGCATATTTCTTCTTTGCAGATCTCTTTTGTCTGGCCGTCATTTCACAAGGTTGTGTTTCCTCATCTTCAAGGCACTGAAGTTGCTTGAAGGGGTCGTGCATATACCAGCTTGTGTGTGCAAGGCATACCATTTTGGGTTGTAGCAGAGACTGTGGTGTTGTACACCATCAAACACCCAAAGAAAAGTATAAAAGGTTCACCATTTGTTTGCAGAAATTTATAATTGTATTTTATACTTTTAATTCTTTAGTCTATACTATATGCATAGCGCAGTTTAGTAGCATAATTCCATGAAGTGAAATCTTTGATCAAAGAAGTAAAGTCATTGATGGCACACTTCGAGACGGACCTAACAGTGAGCAACGATTCTCTTCGTATAAGATTTGCAAAATGCTTGCTATGTTAAGAATCTTAAGATGATGGGTGGCTATGCATGTAAATTAAATTCAGGGTGGGGATTTAGAAGAAAGAACTAAGTCAATCTTCTTATTGGTTTTAGAGAATCAATATTTTATCTAAGTCAAGATTCCTTAACTGGTTATTAATTGTTTTCATCCTCCTTAAGAGTTTCATAATGAGGATTTGTAAGGTTTTTCTGGAAGTCATTTTCTATGGATGTTATTTATAAAGACAAATAAGATAAAATAGTATCTTTATCTAGCTGAAATCAAGGGTAGGAAGTTCTCCTAAATTTCTTCTTCCAAACTCTCAACTTTACATGGAAACAACTATTCCACATGGAAGACCACTCAAAACTCAACTCGAGTTTGAAGAAGATTGGATGTGGTAAATGGTACCACAACACATCACAAGATAGATTGGTGATGAATATAAGAAAATTGATCAAGTTGACAAAAAGGCAAAATTGATCATCTTGTTCAGTGTGTCTGATGTAGTTCAGCCTTTCATACAAGACTAGTCCACATCCAAAGATGCATAGGAAAAGCTCAAGATGATATATGAGGCGAAGAATCAGAATTAGATCTTGAATTTGTAGTCATCTACATGGCCCGAAGATGAAGAATGGCAAACAATTGGAATCCTTTCTCAAAAGGATTGCAGAGTTTAGGGCTTCCCTACAAGCATTGGAAGAAACAATTTCTGATGCAAATTTGGTGGCTATTGTTCTATGGGTTCTACCTTCCATATATAAAGTCTTTGTGGCAACTTTGAATGTCACTGAGATAACACCCACTTTTAAGAAGCTAGTGAATCTACTCCAAAAAGAAGAGTCTATAAGCCAAGAACATGATCAGGATGATAATGCAATGAGTACATCCCATAAAGGAAAGAAGCCTACACTGCATTTCAATAGACTGCCCAAATATGTTAATTCATCTAGAGCTTAGAAGTGTCCAATATATGACAGAGTTGGAAATGATGTGAAAAATTGCTGCTACAACTCCTTCAACAAAGGATCATCCAACACATCACATCAAAAGAAGCCATTTCAAAGTGGCAAATCATGATGGGAGAAGAACAAAGAGACAAAAAAGCAATGTTGTTGAAGCAAAAGATTCTCCAGACGAAGAATACATGTTTTCAACCCACACTTCAGAAGATGTTTCACAATCAACCTCAATATGGTATCTGGATTCGGGTGCTACAAAGCACATTACTGGATAGAAGGAATGATTTCTCACATTGAAACCTCATCATGGTATAGTCTCTCTTGGAAATGACACCACCCATGACATCCAAGGTATTGGTGACATCTTTTTATAGTTTGTCATACACTACTACAGGCTTACTAATGTTTTGTATGTACCAAGACTTACCAAAAATATCCTATCTATTGATCAATTCCTTGATCACAACTTGAGAATTGAAGGGTCACAACTCTTGCCAAAAGGAAGCCATGATGAAGAGGTGTGACTGCTCCCTCACATGGGAGGATATAAAGGAGAAGAAGGATCACATGGAATGGGAAAAAAAGAGTAGATGAGATCTAGAGCAGATTTAGAGCACAAGTATAAGGAGATCTTAAATAGGAATTGAGAAGGAAAGAAGAAAATAAGAAGAGGATAAGAAGATCTTGAATGGGATATGTGCAGATTTGAAAAGTAGTAAAGATAGATTTGATAAGTGGGAGATAGGTGAAGATTAAATAAGGAGTGAAAGGGGTGATAGTTGTTGTCAAACAGATGTATCTTTTCATAACCAAAGCGTGTGACCCTTTCATAAGGGCATTAAGAAATGAAAGGGTTTGGCTCCCTACACACAAAGGACATATTAAGGAGAAGATTCCATTTGAAGAAGAAATCAAAAAGGGGAGAACAACTGGGAGAATAATATATTATTCTCAAAGGCAACAATGAAAAGTGATATTAATACTTTGCAAGATAGGTAAGTATTGCAATGGAATGGGCCATGCTACATCATACAAAGGCATGGGATAAGGCCTGTAGTGGAATGGGCATGGGCTACATCATACAAAGGCACTATTTGTGAAGGATAGTCCATATGGATGGGAATGAATTGCAATAAGGGGGAATGGTGAGGCCTCACTAGGTACACCACCTCATGAAGCATGAGGCCAAGGTGGACAAAGTTTTCGCTCTTGGGCCCAGGGTTGAGTTAAGGACACCCTATTGTAATCCTTCCACCAACACATATGGGAGGGTTATTGTGATAGCTAAGGAAAGGATCTTTAGCCATATGAGATGAGTAAGATAGAGTGGAGGGGAACGATGTAAAGGTTCTGCTAACAACCCCATGAAGCATGGGGCCAAGGGGGTCATAGTTTCTGCTCTTCGTCCTAGGGCAGAGACAATGAGGACACCTCATCATGTCTTTCTTACCTCATTCCTCGTTATGGTTAAGATCATGGAAGCTAAGTGCTATAAGTATGTTTCTTTCATAAACCTAAATATACATCATATTGTTACCTAATCCCTAGGTTAGGATTGTATATCTCTTTGTATTATCAATTTATAAAGCTTAAGGCAGATTATATTACACTAACAATATAATTAGTTTGTATAAATATACATATGCCCTTGTCCCTTATTTGGTGAATGAAGGACCTAAATTAGGATTTACCTTTTTAAAAGACATTTTAAGTGGAAAAGTTATATCTCTAACCATCTTACAAGTGTTATTTCACTGAAATTTGTGACTCTAGGGGGAAAACATAGGGCAATCCCAAAAAGGGGACATTAAAAATGGTATCAAATCATGTTCTTGCCAGCCTGAGGGACATTATGATGAATTAACTGCCGCAAGGGATGAATCTGATCTTGATTGAGCATTCCTACCTCTTGTGGGGCAAGTGAACTATGTCTACATATATTCATATGTATGCTTTGTGTTTTTGAGCATATGGCTTGTGTCTGGATATATTCATGAGTCTAATGTGTGTATGCTCCGTGTTTGCATATATAATGTGTGCTTCATGTTTTTATGTGTATGCTCCATGTTTGGTTCATAACTAATGTGTTTCTCTAAGAAACCATCCAAGTTTATAATTGTTCGAGGACAAGAAATATTGGGAAGGGTGGACTGTCATGTCCCCTTCTTAAAATAGGATTAAATAATAAGCAATAATAATTAAATTAAAAATATTAAAAATAATTATATATTAGTTAAGTTAAACAAAAGGTCAAAAGGCATGAATGGAAAAGTTGTGTCTCCCTCAAATGAGAGGTATAAAAGGTAGAGATGACAACTTCATTTAAGGATAAAGGGAAGGAGGAAAAAAGAGTGGAGCATAAGAATTAAGGACATATTAAGGGAAAGGAAAGAGAAGAAAATAAGGAAGTGACTTTCAAAAGGTGAAGGGTTGTGACTCTTCGGAAGGGTTGTGATTATGAAAGGTTGACTCTTAGATAGGGTTGTGACTCTTTGAAAGGGTTGTAATTATGAAGGGTTGTGTCTTTTCAAAAGGGTTATGATTATGAAGGGTTGTAACTCTTAGAAAGGGTTATGATATGAAAGGTTGTGACTCTTCGAAAGGGTTGTAATAATGAGGGGTTATGACTCTTCAAAAGAGGGATGATTATGAAGGGTCACAACTCTTTCCAAAAGGAAGATATGATGAAGGTGTGACCTCTCCCTCACATGGGAGGATATAAAGGAGAAGGATCAAATGGAATAGGTAAAAAAAGAGTAGAGGAGATCTAGAGCAGATTTAGACAAGTATAAGGAGGGATCTGAAATAAGAATTGAGAAGGAAGGAAGAAAATAAGAAAAGGATACGCAGATCTTGAATGGGATATGTGCGGATTTGAAAAGTAGTAAAGATGCATTTGATAAGTGAGAGATAGGTGAAGATTAAATAAGGATTTAAAGGGGCAATAGTTGTTTTCAAACAGGTGTATCATTTCATAACCAAATGGTGTGACCCTTTCATTAGGGCATTAACAAATGAAAGGGTGTGACACCTTACACTCAAAGGATATATTAAGGAGAAGGTTTCATTTGAATAAGAAATCAAAAAGGAGAGAACAATTGGGAGAATAATATATTATTCTCAAAGGCAACAATCAAAAGTGGTATTAATACCTTGCAAGATAGGTAAGTCTTGAGGTGGAATGGGCCATGCTACATCATACAAAGGCAAGGGATAAGTAATGTGGTGGAATGGGCCATGCTACATCATACAAAGGCAAGGGATAAGGCCTGCAGTGGAATGGGCATGGGCTACATCATACAAAGGCAAGGGATAAGGCCTGTAGTGGAATGGACATGGGCTACATCATACAAAGGCATTATTTATGAAGGATAGTCCATATGAATGGAATGCAATTGCTATAAGGGAGAACGGTGAAGCCTCACTAGGTACACCACCTCATGATGTATGAGGCCAAGGTGGGCAATGTTTTCGCTCTTAGGCCTAGGGTTGAGTTAAGGGCACCCTATTGTAATCCTTCTACCAACACATATGGGAGAGTTATTGTGATAGCTAAGAAAGGATCTTTAACCGTATGAGATGAGTAAGATAGAGTGATGGAGGAGAACGATGTAAAGGTTATGCTAAGTATGCCAACCCCATGAAGCATGGGGCCAAGGGGGACAAAGTTTCCGCTCTTCGGCCTAGGGCAGAGACAATGAGGGTACCTCATCATGTCTTTCTTATGCCATTCATCATTATGTCTAAGATCATAGAAGCTAAGTTATATAAGTATGTTTCTTTACCCTAAATATACATTATATTGTTTCCTAATCCCTAGGTTAGGATTGCATATCTCTTTGTAAAATCAATTTATAAAGATTAAGGCAGATTATATTACACTAACAATATAATTAGTTTGTATAAATATATATATGCACTTGTCCCTTATTTGGTGATTGCAGGACCTAAATCAGGATTTACCTTGTTAAAAGACATTTTAAGTGGTAAAGTTATATCGCTAACCATCTTACAATTCTTATTTTAATAGAATTTTTTATTCTAGGGGAAAAAATAGGGAAATCCTAAATAGGGGACATTACAATAGTAATGAATCTAAGGCATATTGATTTATGAATCCCAACACAAAGAAGATTTACATTAGTAGGGATGTAATTTTTGAGGAATAAAATGATGTAAGTTCTCCCACATCATCACCTACTTCAAATAGTGCTCCTATATTCATCGTGGAAGGGAAAAAATGATGGGAACATTGATAGTCAATCAACACCCACAAATGTCACAAAACCTTTACCAAAGTGGTATATTAGTACCATTTGAGATGCAAAGCTAGATGAAGTTCTAAACACTTCAACCTTAGGACTAAGGACTCGCAGCATGACTCACAATGAGGTAAATTTAGCACTAATGTCTTCAGTTGTTGATAATTTTGAGCCATCTAATGTTTAGGAAGCACTATAAGCAAAGCCTTGGAAAGAGGCTATGGATGCAAAGTATCAATCTTTTCTTGAAAAAAACACTTGGGAGCTAGTTGATCTACCACCTAGTAAGAAAGCAATTGGATGTAAGTGGATAATTAAGTCTTTAAGCAGATGGTAGTATAGATAAATATAAGACTGGACTTGTAGCCAAGGGTTATGCCCAAAAAGAAGGGATTGATTATGAGCAAACATTAGCTCCCACAGAAAAATAAAATTAAAAAATTAAAAAAAAACATTATAATGATTTTTGCTTTAGCTGCCCAATTTGGCCGGAAACTATATCAAATGGATGCAAAAACTATGTTTCTCAATGGAGAACTTAAGTAAGAGGTCTATATGACCCAACCAAAGGGATACTTTGCACCTAGTAAAGAAGAGAAGGTATGCAAACCTTTTAAGTCCCTATATGGTATCAAACAGGCTCCTAGAGCTTGGTATATTAAAATTGATTAGCATTTGCTACAACATGGTTTCACTAGGCATCCATATGATCCAAATCTTTACCTCAAGGATCAAAGAATTGATATTGTTCCATTAATGTATATGTTGATGACTTAGTTATCACAGGCCAACACCAATTGCCCAAAACTGTCCCAGAAAATGTCACATTGCATATCTTAGTAAATTGAGCTCAAGGAAACACTTGCAAATGCTAGAGAAGCTAAACTGCAAGGTCTCCAAGTCCCAAAGAGTTCCCTAACCAAACCATATTAGCCTACGGGAAGCCATTGAATAGGCTAACAGTCACCAAGCTGTCAGGTTTTAGGAACGGGACATTATAGAAGCTAGATTCGTTAGTTATTCGCATGGTTCTAGTAGGATAAAGACTTAATTATCGATTTATGAAGTTTCATCTTTGCAAAGTATTTCGACATCCTATGGCTCTTGTTTGATACATTGATATATTTATGTTCTCATGATTACTAAAGTTTTTGTTGAATTTAAATTACAATCTCTATGTTTTCATTCTATGATTGAAAATGATCATAGAGAGGACCGTTGAATAGTATCAATTGTAACCATCTAGAGCCTTATGCTGTTAATATTTATTCAAGAGATGTATTCTTGTATTACAAAGACTGTGATTATTTAAAATAAGTTTGGTATAAACAAGCAATGGTATCTACCATCTACTATATTCAAGCATTATTAGCCTAGTTTGTTGGAAGGATCTGAAAATGTTTTCAAGTTGTCATGAAGTGAACCATAACTTTTTATTTTTCCAATGGGTAACCTCCTCTACCAAATAATGAAACTAACAAAAGTACAATACTACAATCATTCACAATAGACACAGATTTTACTAAAGCAATAATGGGTCATCTTTTTTAATATAACTGTACATGTATATATAGCCAAATTGCACAAATATCCTTTATGATACATTAAAACCTTCAAATTCAATAAGAAAAATATGATTAAAAGATTTTAATTATCAAGTACAAACAATGAAATCCAAAATTACATGAGTTTAGCATCTATAATATTTCAAGCATCTATAACCTGTACAACTTATGCCTAAAACTAACACTAAAAGGATAACACTCCAAAACATTACCAACTTTGCACTTTCTAGTTCTGTTTTCTCTGAAAGGCGATTACGCAATGGTTCCACATGCTCACTTCCATCAAGTTGCACTCCAATGAAATATTGCAACTCTCCCTTCAGTATAAGAAAAATTTGAAAATTTTATAAGTAGAAGGCATAGTTATATGCATAAAGGAGCAAACTAAGCTAAGTGAGGTCACAGTTTTATACAAATAAAAATGCATCTTTTCAATTACCTTTTGATCACGCATAGGTTGTAAGTGGAATAGATTCCAAAACTTTTTACCTGTGTATGTGAACAATATGATTGCAATCAATATCAATGCAAGAAGATAAGTAAATGCAGTTAAATCATATAATGTCTGCAAAACAAAGCATACACATAAAATTAATCTAACTGGCCTGCTATGTTACTACCATTCTTTGCTTGGTCTCATTTTTTGGCAAGGGGTGCTGATAATAGAGAAACACTGCAAAAAATTCAATCTAAATTCAAAATCTGTGACAAAATGCCTAAAGGATCATGTAGTTTTCTTTCTTAACACTAATTTCATTAATGCCACATTTAAATTTATATATATTGTATATTAGAAAATAAGTTATAAAAACAAGTTGGCAGTTGGGGACAAAGTTTTAGGAGAAAATTTGTAATATGGAGTTCACTTTGTTAAGAGTGATAATTTCCTTACCTATGTTCATAATTTCAAACTACATTAAATGTTAAATTAATTTTAGCTTAAATTTTGTATTTAAATTTTGACTTTAGTTTCTAATCTAGCATAAAAAAATTGCATAACGAATGATCATGGAGTGTGATCTGCAATGTTAATGCAGAAATTCAACTCAGTTTTCTCCAAAAGCTCTTCAACTTAATCTCATGGACTACGAAAGCTTGATTATTATTATTATTTCTACTCTTTGAGTGTGAAGGAGAAGGATATACTAAATGTCAAGGAAGAAAATAACCTTTACAGGTTTGCAAGAAGAATGGCCCTAAACTATTCAGTGAAGGACCCTAAATCATGAAAGAGAGAAAATGTAGAAAATTCTCCAAGTTTTTGTGTATTGGTGAATTTCAGTTGGTAGACAAATCCTTTTCAATTCTTATGTGTACACTTATCACATGGGTATTTAGATTCTCAAGGAAAGTTCCTTCCATTCTATTTTTAATTTTCTACATTTCCTATAAAAATGATGCAAGAAAGGATTAACACCTTACTGTAAAATGAGGAATATTTTTGTAGTACCACATCTCTTTGAAAATATTCAGCCAATGTGCATAGGTCTTCACATCAGATATAAAGAAAATATTGCAATATTTATTCCTATTCTTTTTCTATATAAATTACTTCAATTTTATTTCTATTATAACACATTAAATATGGCCATTTTGTTTTTTATCTACTATCTGGCCAATTAAATATGGATCATTCTCACTCCTATTACTAATCAATAGTTAACAAATTGATGCAGAGGTGCTACCTCTAGCATTTGATTTCAAAACTCAAAATACATTAGAAAGTAACTGAAACTCTCCATTTCAATCTACTACTTAGATTGTGGCAAATAAATATAATTTTATTCTCATCAAATCTGCAAACATCTCATTTACTTGATTATGGCCATTCAATGGCCTCTATCTCTGCACATTATATTCTACAAAAAATATCAACAGCCTCTCCATGCTCTTACTCTCACACATTCACTCTGTAATCTGGCTGAAAACCCCCACTTCTCTGTTCTCTGGCTGAACCCAAACTCTTCTTTCTTCACGCTGCTGTTTGTTCTCTCACCGCACACAGCTCTTTCCTTGCACAAGCTGAGGCCTTTTTATTTCACACAGCCTTTGTTCTTTTCCTCCCTGTGCTATCATGGCTCCTCACCTTCAATTGTTTTTCCCAGGCCATTTTCTACCTCACCACGCAGCTCTTCTTTATATCTGTCTTTTTGCTCTCCTTCAACATGGTCATAGTCAACAAAAGTTTTGTATTATTGTGTAAGATGATTTCTCATGCTGCCTTCAATCCCTACGTCTCCCTTCTTGAGCACTACTCTCATTGCTCACCCCCAACCCCCACCCTCCCAACCCCCCACCCTGTGCCATTTTATTTTTCTTTCTAATAAATCACTTCATTTACTTTTTCCATTTGTTGGATGTCTCGACCCCTACCATTTTTTCCATTGTCTCTTCGAATGCTTTCCCTTCATCTCTATTCACATAATGTTTTGATAATGGGAGCTGAACAGTGTTTTTAAGGAATATCAAAAGGTTTGGAGTCCATGCTTCAATTAAAATAGAAGCCTTTTATTCTGTTCAACCCCAACCGCAACCTAACTTGGAACTTCTATACTTTGTGATTAAAATATGAGAGTTTCTAAAGCCTTCTCCATTCCACACTGTAGTGGCAAGAGAATGAGAAGTCTGCAATCATTTTTATTTGGTTCTATTGTACCTCAATGTGAACCTTCTCCGAATTGTCATGAGACTATAATTTGATTGATCAAATGCATCATATTTGATTCATTTAATAGACAAAGTGATTATGACAATCAAGCAATAATTTTTTCGAATCTGATGAAGCATGGTCAGTGGATGGAGATTGTTGATCATTACATCTTCCTTTCAAGAGCTTGGATTCTCTTCAAAATTTGTAGAGATGAGCAACTCAAACAAACCAAAATTCAAAAAAACAAGCTGGAAATATTTTTGTTGGTGCTCATTGCTAGTTCACCCTGGTGCCCCTACCAAACACATTGGGTAAGTGAAATATTCCATGAATTACTAAAACTCGGGAACATTTCAAGATGCATGGTACAAGAGCCTTGTGTTTGTTTTTTATCCAGTTTTTCTCCTTGTCCATGTGAGCCTTTCTTCTTTTTCTCTTCTGTTCTTCACCAACATCACGCAAGATGCCTTCATTGTGTTATTCTGTAACTCTGAACAACTTCCCATCACATGTCCACATCTTCTTGGGCTGCTATTTACTTTCCTTTTCCTATTCTGCTGTACTAAATCTGAATTCAATCTTTCCTTTTCTCTTGAAATCTGCACTTGAAATGCTTTCCAATCCCCCTGTTCAGTCTCTTCCTTTTCCTCTAAACGCTTTTTTCCAAAGCTACAACAAAGAATAGAGCTAGATTCTTTCATTTGCTTCTCCTTCTCCCTCACATACTTTTGACCATCTTTCTGGATGGTGTACACATTCCTACTATCATCATGAATGGCCTTCAAGTCAAATTGCCATGGTCTTCCCAACAACACATGACAAGCACTCACGGGTATTACATCACACAATACTTCATCCTTATAGAAAATAATATGAAAATTAACCAAACGCTGCCCACTCATAGTCATCTTGTGTTCCTTCTATAACCAAGAAAATTTGTATGGACTAGGGTGCTTACACCTTTTCAAACATAGCTTTTCTACCATCTCCTCTAAAACTAGGCTATTCGTACTGCCACTATCTGCTATAACTTTTTAGCACTTACCTTCAGCATTTGTAATGTCCCCGTTTTTCAGACTTCGGGATTAGCTTGGTTTGGCGACCCTCACAAGCTAATCGGGTGTTCAGAGGGGGTCAGATTGGGGAGCCAGCGTTGGGATTCCATTCTGGAGATTCAGTTTATCAGGTCTGCTCTTCGTTTGGGTCATTTTGGCTGACTTACTATTTTTAGTAAGTGGGATTTCTGGTATGGCCAGGATTGGCAGGGTGTCTACACAGAGCGTCAAATATCTTAGGATCGAGTTTCAGAGAATCTTCAGTTTGAGGGACTTACTATTTATAGTAAGTCTATTTTTAGCAGTGGCTATTTTTGGCTGGGCAGTTGGTCCTGGTGCTTGTCAGAAGTTGGATGGT
>MU224064.1:909600-920511 GCA_018584345.1 Thuja plicata
AGGGTTAAACCACAAGTAGCTCAGATAGTTCACAAACATACGTTTTCCATACAAGGTTTTTAAAATAACTGATCACCTTAAGAAGGAATTTAGAAACACTCACTTCTCTTGGATAACAATGAAAACAACACTTGCAAAGAAAGATGAAATAGGATCATAGAATCAAAACTCCACATGTATGACCCAAAACATCTGCTTTATTCTTCACCAAAACCTAACAGAATGTGATTACAAACAGGAATCTAAGGCATCAAGGAACAATGAGTTCACTTTAAGCCTCTTCTCCAATATCTGCAACTCAAAGGATACAAAAATGAAAGAAACGCAGCTATAGGAATAGTAGAAATTCACTAAGCTAATTCTCCACCAAATTTGACCCCCTTAACATAAAGCAGAAACTCCCTCTAAATAGCCAACATGGCTTATTTCGAAAATGACATCTCCCTCCTGAACTCCCTCAAAGACAGATAGAACATCCTAAATTAAAGGCCCAAAATGATGCCTAAAATCCAGCCTAACAACTAGCTCCTCCAAAATAGCACATCCCTAAATCTAAGGCATGGTTAGTGCCTAAAACCTAGCCTCTAAAGGCCAATTTCGAAAATGACATCTCCCTCCTAAATATTGGTTTTAATAAAGGATATAAATCCTTTTTACATTGCTTTACCAACATTTACATTGCAAAATCTATTTAAAATTTTAACCAAAAATACATAAAATCCTACCCCTATCTTATTTCCTAACTTAGATAGAAATCTAAGTGTGAACTATTGCAAAGTGGACAAGTCGACATGGCCCTCAATCCACTTGCAATGCATTTTGAAACAACCAATGGGGATAAGAATGGGGATAATAATTGCACTCTTAGTGTGCCAATTAATTATTAACAAACTCCTAAGATAATGATCTCCAGCATAAATCCAACTCTCTCCTTAGCCACAGAAATATAGTAGAGAAAACTTGCAATTGTTTACCTCAGCACAATTGCAATAGTGAAGAACTCAGAAACCCTTATACTTCAGCAAGGGCACAATTCAAAAAATTTCGGCACAGAGCCACAAAGTCAAGTTTGATCAAATAATCGAATGCTAATCCCAATGAAATGAGCTCATATTTATAATCCATCCTTGGCCACGGTTTCCCAAAAAAAGCTTCAGTTCACAGCTCTTTTAAATAACAACTTCTAACTTATTATAATAATAAAGTATTATTATAATAATGTGTCTTTATTATTAATTAATATTTTAAAAAAATATTAATTAATAAATATGAACTTATGCGATAAATCGCGCATCCACTGCTGATCATGCAAAACTGACATAGCTATCCACTGCACTGCCAAAAATAGACTTACTATAAATAGTAAGTCCCTAGCCAAGGAAACTGCACACTCAATACTGGTCTGAAGCACTGACCACTGTCCATACCGCCCTCCCAGGAATAGAAACTGGCCAATTGACTTACTAAAAATAGTAAGTCCAGACTTACTAAAAATAGCAAGTCTGCCAACTGGGACCCTCAAAACCAGGCATCAACTCATGAGGGTCACGATGACGAGCTGACCAAGCCACTGCCAATACATGGTAAAAATGGGGTCATCACAGTTTGCCCTCCCCAAGATTGCTTGTCCCCAAGCAATCCCTAAGCAAAATGTATATCACAATCCACCTAGATCCCAAGGGTGAAACTGTATAATATCACTGTCGTGCAAACTGGCTCCTGTAGCACCAACACCCGAATAACTGACATCAAGGACAACATCATCCAAAGACTAACTGTAGGTGCCGATCAAAGAAACAAATCAGCGGAACTCGAGCCAACTGAAACACCGACTCTGCCAATACCTGAGTCCCTACCACCGAACCCAACCTCTGATAAATTGTCCTGGGTGTATCGATACTGCAAGTGGCCCAACTTGCAACTGCAATTCCATCTGCGAAGGATGGTACTAACCCATCTCACAACATATGGTATGAAACTAGAGCCCACCCACATCAATGTAAAACCAAATCCTATACCTGTGGGTCAACGAAACATGATGAGCACACCTCACGGAAATGTCGATAGAAAGCCCCAATCTCCATCAATGGCTCATCACTACCAAGCTGGGAATCAGGATATGGCTTCAATCTCTGACTCCGCATAACTGCAGGCTGGGTAGGATCATGGGCAACCCTCTCAACAAACCCAACCATAAAACCCCTGTTGGGAAGCATTATAGCCAAGGCCTCTACAATACTCCCCACTAAGCGTCGTATAGCGCAAAAGCCTCGAATGAGAGTACCCTCAGATACTCGGTATGAACTCCCCTACACGTCTTCTCTCTCAAGAAGATACTCCATGAATGTCTCGGTGCAATAAAAATTATACGTGGAAGCGTCAACCTGCTCCCCTGTAACCCACAGTTGATCCTCCTGTAAATGTGGCACTGCCAACTACTTACTGCTACCAGCTGTATGAAATGTGGAAATAGATTCGCTTCCAGTAGAAGGAAGCAAATCACCATGAGAGCTCGTCTCCACTAATGCTCTCACCTCCTCTATACGTGCTGCGCCCAAATCCTAGACAGATGTGTATGCCACATCATCACTTCCCTCATCCCCATCTGTAGAAGCCAACTCATTACCAACCACCTCAATGTGTAATTGAACTGGGTCCGGGGCTGGTGTGGACCGAACATACTCCAACTCTACGGTCACCTCCAATCGTGACTATGACTCCTGTAAAGCCAACTGGGTACACTGCAGTGAGTCCATGGTCACCTCAAGCTCCTAGGTAAGCTCAACCACCTCCTCTTTCCCTAACAATGTCTCATAACAGGTGCGGCCCCACTCTAGAAGGTAATCCCTGTCAGCAACTAACTGTGTGTAATTATGCTTCAAGACCCTGACAGCCTCTCGAAGCGCATGAACCTCTACTAGGAAAAGACTACTATCACCGTGCTCATCTGACATAGGAGCACCCCAACCAGATGTGGCTAACATCTGACAAATCGCATCTAAATGCTCAACAACTAAAGAGATGTCTCTGTCACTCACCTTCAGCTGACTAGACACATGATGCCTCTGTAAGCCCTGCCTCCTATGCAAGCTCTCTGTCCCATTGACTGCAATGTGACAGTAAACTGACCCAAGACTACACACCCCATGTGTGCTACTGTCCTCGCACACATCTGCAACTGCGATACAACTCGTCGGTACCACAACCAACACCTCAGAAGAAGCGGAAACCCTAGTAGTATCACCAATAACAGAGTCCCTGTGAATCCTGATCCTGGGACCCATCCAAGAGCACCTCAGAGTCATCGCCCAGTATCTGATAAGGAATGTCATCCCCCATGCAACCTATGTCATCATCTAACAAATCATCCGAAGTGTTCATACTCACAGCATCTACATCCCCTAACAGATGCTCAACTGCTATCTCCTGACTCTGTACATCGGAATCAATGTCAATGTGTGAATCAATAACTCTTGAAAATGAGCCGACATCTGCCGACTCAACTGTAACACCCTGCTCATCAATACCACAACAAGGTACAAGGTAGCTCCATGCTCTTGCTATCCCACCTGAGAGGCGTGTTGCCTCTCGCTCCAGAGCTACACTACAACAGCTGACATAGAAATCTCTGATAACAATTCCCTCGAGAGAATCTGGACCGTCAGAGGCAACTACTGTATCAACTGTCTTTGCACCAACTGCAACAACTACTCGGAAAACCTCGACCTGTTGAAGCTTAGTACTGCAGTCTACCACTGGTATGGACACGTCCACCTGTCTATGTGTGGAGTGTCTATCATCAGATCCATGAGTAGGTGTCGTACTATATACTGGTGGATCTACATCTCGGACACCTGCGAAGACTCAAGCCTCCTACCCTACAATCTCGATGCCAGCCTACTAAAGGCAGAAACCATATACCTCGTTGCCCTATCTACTGTCTCTGGATTCGACAGTCTTGCCGCCATCCTCTGCTGATGAAGCCTAAGTTTCTCCATTAATGTATTTATTTTGTCACTATTCCCCGCACTACTGCGCCGTCTCTCGGAGCTAAGCCGCATGTATCTATCCATAGCCAAAAATGCAAGAGTGTTGATCACTCTAAATATAACAACAAATCTGCATTCATAAATATTTTCCTACCCCACAGGATGGCAGGAAACCGCTCTGATACCACTGTAATGAGCCCAACCTGGCTCTGCTGATAATTCAACTTGATTTTGCACAAAGATAACAATTTCTTTATCTAAATACTCAAAACCAATTTGAAATTTCTCAGCTTGCCATACAAAATTATTTCAATTGCCTATTTGGAGAAACTCGGAAATTACATTCAACAAATTTATTCAAACATGTAATGAGCCTGCCAGGCCCTTGGCTAAATTTCAAAATTCACATGCACTTTCTCCAATGACAATTCTAACTCCCTGCGACAAATCAGAATATACCTTTTTGTATTTTTTCAAAATATAAAATTAAGGAACTAAATAACATTAATCAAATTAAGCTCATGCGAAATCTCAATTCAAATGTTGATTAAATGTGTCTGTAAATACCATTTTATTCTTTGTGTATAATCAAAGCGGAATGCCTCCTTGGAAATAACATGACGCCAACTCACAAATGCTACTATGTTAGCTTGTCGTGGATTACCAGAAACCTCCGTCAACTCACAGCTGGCTGCGATCTGCTTCTTCCTTTCCCGCAATGTCACTACCCTCCACACGGCATTTGGTCTGATGTGTGGTAGATAGTATTGGCTGCTGTGATAACCATTACACTCCCAGCCGTAACCCATGTTGTGAACAATTCCTTTCACACGTTGCCTGTATGACCCGCGTGATTGCAGTCACTATGAAGTCACTTCATAGCTAATGGAAACGACAAGCACAGTTCACCGGATCTGCATCCCATTCAAAGTGTAATAGACTTAATCGAATTCCCAATTCGATAAGTTTAGAAATTTTGAAACCCTTCAATTTCTTCAAGCACCAGTCTTTAAATCAAAAACATATATAATCACATCTATTCCAGAATTAATTGCACTCTCAGTGTGCCAATTAATTATTAACAAACTCCTAAGATAATGATCTCCAGCATAAATCCAACTCTCTCCTTAGCCATAGAAATACAGTAGAGAGAACTTGCAATTGTTTACCTCAGCACAATTGCTGCAGTGAAGAACTCAGAAACCCTTATACTTCAGAAAGGGCACAGTTTCAGAAATTTCTGGCACAAAGCCACAAAGTCAAAAGTTTGATCAAATAATCGAATGCTAATCCCAATGAAATGAGCTCATATTTATAATCCATCCTTGGCCATAGTTTCCCAAAAAAAGCTTCAGTTCACAGCTCTTTTACATAACAACTTCTAACTTATTATTATAATAATGTGGCTTTATTATTAATTAATATTTTAAAAAATATTAATTAATAAATATGAACTTATGCGATAAATCCCGCATCCACTGATCATGCCAAACTAACATAGCCATCCATTACACTGCCAAAAATAGCAACTGCCAAAAATAGACTTACTATAAATAGTAAGTCCCCACCAAGGAAACTGCACACTGAATACTGGTCTGAAGCACTGACCACTGTCCATACTGCCCTGCCAGGAATAGAAACTGACCAATTGACTTACTAAAAATAGTAAGTCCAAACTTAATAAAAATAGCGAGTCTGCTAACTGGGACCCTCAAAACCAGGCATCAACTCACGAGGGTCGCGATGATGAGCTGACCAAGCCACTGCCAATACCTGCTAAAAATGGGGTCATCACAATTTTGGTAGACCATTATCATCATTTATCAACCTTGCTTATGCTTCTTTTGAGATTCCTGTTTGAAATTCAATTGGAGATTGCAGTTTCAAAGGTGAGATATCCGCCCTAGTCTGTTGTTACTCCAATTAAGTGAAGTTTCTTAGAAACCTAATTGGACTAATAGATTCGATTATCCCTCCATTCCAGATCAGCAATAACCTTCCTACTTGGTTTGCAGCTCACATCTAGCATCAGTGTGGTTGGAGATACATTGACATCAACCTTGCATTGCTTCCAAAGATTATAGTATACTACTCCATGGCATCACATACCTGTGCGATAATTAGATCGTTGCATCCTAAGAGGTGCTCGACATCACCATCAATATTTAGCAGAGATTTTCATCTATAGATCACATATCGCAGCACACTCACACCTGATTGTGGTATCCTCATCGAGTCTCAACAGCAATATATACATTACATTTGAAGACACCAATATATAACTGTGATTCTGCTACACACAGCAAGAAATAAGTTCAACCAGTGGCATCTTCATACATGTGATTGGGAGCTGCAAATATATATCTCTTTGTTACTAATTCCTTCATTTAGCAGCATGTATACCCCATGATCAAGCACCCATCAGATACAAGAGCATTGGCATATACCATAGTTTCATCCATCTAAGATTGTGGCCCTATCAACGCCATTATCACAACAACTACTTGTCAGCATCGCAGCAATACACAGACCACTGTTACCTAGGGACGCGTTTCCAACATAATTTGACCCGTCCCGAAAAACGGGGACGTCCCGAAAACTCAGGAACCCGTCCCCTAGCTGTCCCATAAAATTAATGTTTGAACTTTGATAATTTGTTTGACTTCCACTCTCATGTGAACTCTCAATTCAAATTACTTAACACAAATGTTATATGTTAAGGTTCTATAATGCATATAAACATGCTTTCTCCATGTTTTCATACGAATATTCAAAATTTCCCTATTTTTTATATAGTTGCCCCCATTGCCGTCCCCTGTCGTGCCCTACTCCAGGAAAAAAAATCCATCCCGAAAACCCGTTTCCCCATCCCCCCATCCCGGAAATCCGGGGTAACATAGACACAGACAGAAGATGTTCATTAGTATTGCAGTCGCAATAACCCCTATTCACAGTCAATCCAACCACAATGATCATGCACATTGGATACATAATGCAACATCTATCGTGGAGCTTACAGGAGGCGACAAGAGTCTTTAACAGCAAGTCAACATCTCAAAAAAGATCATTGCATCAGTTCAATCCATAGTCAATAGACAAGGTGCAAAAGCACCAGCCTAGTTGTAATCGGCATTGACCAATGTCTGAATTTAAAATCTGTGTTTTGCTGATCTATCATTGTGCAATTTGTCTATATGTTTCTTGTTTATGTGCTTGGGATGTTTCAATTCTAAATTATTACATGTGGCTTAAAATATTAAGTACAAAAGATAGATATTAGTGCTGTTTTGTTTTCATTTAAGCTCGTTGATGTCATTAGTGACTAGTCCATTAGACAACAAACAGATAAGGCATTTGAAGATTGCCATAAAGAGGATAACTTTGCTCTACCTTCTAGGAGGCAAGTCCCCTCATACAGTAGGGTTTGGAATTTTATATTCTTTTCACAAAAGTCTATAAAAGGTGTAAAACGATACAAGCTAAGGACAAAGAAAAGATGGGTTTTATATTATCTTAGCCTCATGCAGTGGGGTTTTGGGTTTCATATTCTTTTAACTCACTAAAGATTTGCAACTAAGTGAGTTCATTTTAAGTGGGATATTTTTCTTCAAGATAAGATCCACTACCATAGGGGTTACTTCAGCCTTCGATGTTAGGTGTGATCCTTGTGGCATTACCCTGCCTAACCCTTAGCACTCCCCAATTAATATTACCAGATCTTGTGTTGGCTCCTCCATAGTGATCAATGAAAGCACTAGCAGCTCCACCATATCTAGTCTAGACAATATAACAGTACTTGATGTTTTTCTATTTTCAATTTTTCCCTTGTGGCTGCTCTTTGCTCTTCAAGGTTCTTGTTTCCCTTTCTCAGCTATCTGTACCTATTTATAGACCACTTGTTTTGGTGGCCCCCTATTGTTTTGTATCTTTTAACTTTGTTCTTCACCTTGGTGGGACCTTTAATCCTATTGTATATTACTGTTCTCTTGAGTCCCATTGATCTACTTTTGGTCATCCATGGACATTTATATACTTTCTTTCTTTCTTTTCTTTCTAAGGAAATCTCAACTTAAAGAAATAAACAGTTTTTGAGTGCATTTATAATGAGAAGCTTCAATTTGAATTGGCACCTTAGTTGGAGACAGGTAGTTTTCTGCCAAAGATGGAATTTTTTCTCCATGATATCAACAAAAGATATCAATTAGATGGAGAAAATGATCTTATCAATGAAGGAAATTCAGATCCAAATTCACAAGTCAGATCAAAGGACTATTCTTTCTCATCCACAGCATCTCCTTTGCACATGGCTTCAATTAATAAGGAATTCATTTAGAGAAAGGATAAACAAAAGGATTTTAAGACATTTAAAAGAAAAATCAGCAAAGAACCCATTCTAGCATTTTCAAACTTGAGGAAAACCTTTTGAAATAGAAGTGAATGACTTGGGCTATACCATAGGATTTGTGTTGATGTAACCAAAAAAATTGATAAAATACCAATCCGAGTAGTTCACAAAATATATTCAATAGTATCTCACATATGACATTCAGTTTTACTCGTTAAAGCAGTCAAGTAGTGGAAACATTATATATTCTTAAGAGAATTTATAATGTCCTGAAATAATTCCTTTTACAAGTGTTTAAAAAAATGCATAAACCCTAACTTTTTAATCACCCAAACCGCAAAGTGAGTAAAATTAGAGCATATGATGAAGGGAGTTAGATATAGTATTACAGAAACATGATTGTTAGCAGCAAACCACACAATTCAATATAGCCTTGATAAGCCTTGTTCCCTTGCCCAAGACCCAGAAAATAGGTTTTTTTATTTCTCATATTTCTACAATTTCTAGTTTTATTTGTAAGGGAATTTTCCCTTCTAATCCTGAGAAAGGTTTGATCTTGCACATTGTTTCATTTGTTGTCCCAAACAAACAAATAAGGACACTAAAACACTATAAACTAGCTAAGGACTTAATGACTGTTCAATAAGCCATCAACAACACCAAAAAATTAAACAAATTCTAGCACTTATTGTGTATGTCTATTACCACAGTAAAAAATAATGAATAAATTGAATTTATTTTCATTAATTTCGTCTTCCAATTGTTCGTATGCACTTTGTCCTAGCTCAATGGTCAATAGTATCTAAATTGACCATCAACCACACCAAAACATTTCAATACTAAAACATTTTACAATTTGTTGGTCATATCCATTTCCACAATATCAATGAAGTGAAATTTTCAATTTTGATTTTGGCTTCCAAATGTATTGCACTCAGAGCTAAAGAGAGGTCAATAATTGTTTGATTAACCCTTAATCATGTCAATGGATTTAAAACGCATTATACCAGAATTGATAAAATGTAGGAACTCCATCATAATAGAAAGCTTATAGAAATAAAGGAAATTATTTTCAATTGTGAAGATGATAGACTTGCATTTGCCAAAAAAACTAGAATCTAGCATGAAAAATATTGCAATAAGAAATAAAAATAGTTGCTGCAATGAAATCACTACTCACCACTCTTGGTATAATTTATCAATTGGACAGTAATCTCCCTTTGATCCTTGATGGCATTTCTTATTTGTTGTACAGTATCTTGGTCAGTTTCAGGGCCTTGGAGAAACCTTTCATGAGAACATAAAGTAAGATTTCTTCTATTGTTTTAAACTTTATGGATGAGCACCAAAAATTCCATTTTAGAAGAAAGAACTATTGAAATAAATATATGATAATGCATACAATATTTTAATGTGACAATCTCTACAAATAAGATATATCCTTAACGTAATACTAAAATTCAACATCCCATCTAGTTACATTATATGATCAATCAAGTGGTATGGATTAAGTGTCTAACAAATCCTTGCAAACATTTTATTAAATATAAACAACTTTAATCTCCCTAAGTGCCCACTTAAGCAATTTATTAAAATAAATAACATTAAAGTTGAATATTTAATTTAACTTTAATACTTTTTAATGTTATTTAAAATAATTGTTATGGACCACATTAACTCCAAAATATTATCATCAAATACATTTGTGACATTTCCAAAATAGAAACCGCTAATTGACCAAGTTAGTGTCTAGATTGTGACTTGTTAAAAATAGTAAAAATAAACACATTGTCCAAATTCACTCTAGAAAAAGTCATAATGCAGATTCTAATCAAAGAATTGCAAAGCAACTTTTGTCGGGTAATACGGCAGTTAGATAGTTATGTACCGAAGGTAGTCAACGGGTGCGACAGTACGCCTGGGACCCCTTCGGTACCTATATGTACTTAGTCTCTCGATAGAAGAAGACATGGGCTTGTACGGAAATACCTTTGTACTTAAGTGATGAATCCATGAATAAAATACTATTATACTTTCTCTGATGAGTACTTTACTTTGTGTATGTCTTGTTAAATTCCGTTTACCCACAAGGGCAAACATTTGGCGCCGCTGCCTAGACATACTCGGGAAGGGAAAAGACTAGATGGCGCACGGACATAATGGGTCTGCCAGTTGCGGCGTCCATCGTAGGGAGTTTTAACATCTGAAGGTTAAAAAGCAAAGGACACTGTATAAACAATGATAATGAGTTTGCATTAAGTTTTGATGTCCAAACTTTTAAATAAAGACAGGAATAAGAAGGCACCAAACAATGAGTGGGAGGCAGCAAAGAAGGCCTTAATCTTTGAGCAACAAATAGAACACCAACGAAGGCTGAGGCAACTTCCCGCAGAACAACTTGCCGGAGGGTTGACCAAAGGGGAACTCGGGAGTGTCATGTCCCCTTTCTAGAGTGGACATCAGAGACGGAGGAGTTGGCCTATCATTGGAGTCTCGTAGGCTAGCGGAGATGGATAGGGACTCATTCAGTGCATTCAGTGACTGGATTTTGGCTTTACAAGCAGTTTGGAGCCAGTT
>MU224064.1:921646-949640 GCA_018584345.1 Thuja plicata
AAATCAGATTATTGTCCTGGTACGAGTTGTAATATTTTGGATTGTAAGTGTTCTAGTTTATGAACATTGTTTCCATTCTTATTTCGCACTATTATTGTTTACTGTCTCTTTATATATATATCTTCAATACTCCAAAAAGAAACAAACCCCTTTCTGCACTTCTGTCTATTCTATAAGATCACCAGAAAATTACAAAAAACCTAGTTTATTAAATAAAAATTACAGCAGATCAGAAACAGGAATCCATCAGGGATCTTTCAGGGAGTGTTGCGAAAGGTGCACAGGCCGAAGGAGAGTCGTACACTTCGCCAGAGCATCGGAGGGTGTGAAGCAGCGAAGAGTTGCTTGAAGAGACAAGGCTAAGGAGGACCTTACTGGAGGAAACTAGAGACCTATTTACGAATCTACCTCGTACACCGCGTACGGAGACCCAAGTTGAAGGTACAGACAATCGCCGTAGGGGAGACCCTACGACCGAAGGTGCCACTAAAGCACAAGCGTCCAACAGTCAGGAACCTTTGTTCGGGCCAACGACACCACACACCAAGGTACCAACAAATACTCAGGCACAAGTGCAAGTGCTAGTTATAAATACCACGAACACCACCAGCACGGGTACAGGTGCTGGCACAAGTGGTGCAGGAGTACAAACACAAAATCCATCACGGGTGACACAACCGACCCCAATGGCGACCAACAAGGAGAAGTTGCCAAAATTCCACGGAGATGGAAAGGAAGATCCAGTACGACATTGTCGTACGTGCGAGACAATCTGGTCTGTGAATGGAATCGCCGACCAGACAGGATGGGTGAAACAGTTTCCCGCCACACTCAAAGGGGTATCCATTGACTGGTACTCCAATGTGGACAAAACAAAGGTGACCACTTGGGACGAACTCAAGAAAGAATTCCAGAAGGAGTTTCGACTCTTGAGGGATGACAATGAAATTGTTTCAAAGATATACAGTACCAAACAAGGCAAGGAGACTTTGCGGGCCTACGGTCGCCGACTGAAGGAGTTAGTCGGAAAAATGGATAGCCAGCCAGCGGATGGCCTGAAGAAAAGATGGTTCGTGGAGGCCCTGAAATCTAACCTACGGAGGAAAATGAAGATAGTGCCCCCCACCTCATACGAAGATGCCTATAACTGGACGATGGATTTGGAGAGCGAACAAAAGACCTCCATGAAGAAAAGAAGCAAGTCTTCTTCCGACGAAGATGAGACTGTGGACGATGACAGTAGCAGTGATGGCGAGTCGAAGAAAAAAGTCATGGCACTCCAAAAGGACATGGAGAGAATGATGGAGTTCAAGACCATGAAAGGGGGTACCAGCAAGGGAGAAGATGACATGTGGTGTACGGACTGCAAGGAGAGTGGCCATATGAAGGGGTCATGTCCCAAAAAGGCATTTTGTGACATTTGCCAGATCATGGGCCATTCCACCAAGGAATGCCCATACAACATGAAGTGAGGAATCAGCAAGTGTTATTTACCCAAGAGCAACCATCTACATTGGGGGCGACGAAGACTAACAATAACGCATCCTTGGGCAGGTACGAAGGCAACCAACATGGTGGCGGAAGGGGCAATAACAACACCAACACAAGGAGTCGAATACAATATGACTCCAAGGGTCCACCGATGATCCAGTGCCGAGCTTGCAATTAGTGGGGCCACTTTGCAAGGGACTGCGACAAGGGTGACACCCCGCAGAAGCTATGTCGTTGGTGTGGTCCTAGCACCCACCAAAATGCCAACTGCCCAAAATCGGGCATTAATTGGCTAGACATAGATGGAAGCACGAGTACGGTACTGATCGTCACCCGAGGCCAAGCAAAGCAAGCCACATATCCAAACCCTCAAACAGAAAAACAACGGGCACCGGAGGCTAAGGAAGAAATAGAGAAGGCGATGAAGGCACAAAAAGAAACATGGGAGATGGCCACCACCTCGGGCCAGAGGGAGGCAGAACAAAACATTCTCAGACAACTGTTACATGTAGAGGTACCGGTGAAACTCCAGGATCTACTTCACACCATGCCTCACCTGGGAACGACATTGTTGGAGAACTTGGCCACACAACCAAATACCACACGTACGGACATTCCCGGGGGGTCTGCAACTGACCCGATGATACTTGTTGTAAATAGTAGCAGGTACCCGACAGTCGTCGAGATGGGCATCCTTGGCACCATCCTGACAGACACTATAGTGGATAGAGGGTCAGGAGTGAACATCCTTCCGAAGGAGACATGGAAGAAATTGGGCAAGCCAACATTGTGGCCCCCAACCTTCAACTTACTGGGCGTCGATCAGTAGGGTATCAAACCCCTCGGAACGCTGATGGCACAACGGGTCACCATTGGCTCGCAACCATTTGTACTAAACTTTGTGGTGATACCTTTGAAAAAGAAGGGTTACGATGCCATTCTGGGTCGAGGTGGCTGGTCACGGTGAAGGTAAACCACAATTGGAAGAAAAACACCCTCTCGATGGAGAATGGGAGGAGGAAGTTCACCATCGACCTTCGCACCCAGATGGTGAGCTAAGAGATAGCCTCTTCTTCAGACTCAGAATTTGACGGTGAGAACGACCGAAGGGATGAAGGAGTGGTATGGAACCTAACGAAGAAGGCGTCTTAGAATTGGAAGAGTGTTCAGGAGATGACGCTAACTCCATGAACGGTCTCTTCCACTAGCAAATAGAGGACTACAAACCCTTCTGATCAGCATGCAATGTACTAAGTATTGAGGAAGAACCGGAAACATTTCCCCTGGAGTACGGTGAATGCAAGGAAGGGGATGCGAAAGTAAGCGAAGAGTATAAGGAGCCGTCTGTCAAACCAATGAATCTGGGGAAGGAAGAGGAACCTAAGATCATTCTTGTCGGTGACGATTGGAATCCTGAGTGGAAGGTCGCAACCTTCAAAATCTTTATTCTCCATCTAATTTACAGGCAAGAGACCGTGGTTCTTATAGAATTTATGGTTCCAAGCCTTGGGATCACCATTCAAAACAAACTCAGCGACATGGAAAGCTTGAGGGAGCGGCTGCACACTCAATAAATTAGACGAAAGAAGAATGATAGCCCAATGGGCAACTGAGGTTGCACAATAGCGGAGAAATATGGGCACGATAAGCACCTACGAAAGATGTATTCCTCCCCTAACCAGTTGGTTCCAAAGTACAATGGAAAGAATGAGATTATGCCAAGAAAATTTGAAGTAAAAAGGCTGGGACTATACAAAGCTCGGGAAGTCGGCTATGACGGGCCCATCAAGTTGAGGACTCTCGATGGACTGGAGATACATGAGGCCATCAACAGGTCCAAAGTGAACCTTACCCAGAGAGGATGACAGGGCACTCAAAAGGATAGAAAGACCGACCCGAGAGGCCGGCAGGGCGACCCGAGAGCCGTCCATACGGGTGACCAAAGAAGCATCCGGAAGGAACAAAAAAAAAACCCGTACGGCATCATACGGCCTGATGTCGTACGGATCCGTACGACCGTACGGACAGTGGAAAAAATTTATTGAAAAAAGTTATAAAAAATTTTGACAAAAAAAAAAGGTACGGTGTCGTACGACTGTACGGAAAAAAAGAGAAAAGGGGTCTAAAAGCGTCTGTACGATGTCGTACGGACACTGAAAAGAGGAAAGGTTTAAAACACACGTACTGTATCGTACGGCTTAGTGTCGTACAACTGTACGAGCAATGGAAAAAGGTTGAAAAAAAAGCGCAGCGAACTTTTAAAAGACCGTATGGTCATACGGCCATATGAAAAGAGCTATAAAGAAACACTCGTACGGACTCGAGCCTGGCACATAAAAAATGAGCCGTATGGTAGTATAATATGGAGAGGGAAATATCTACGTAGAACAAGGCTAAGTCGCGACCATACGGTCACTACACAAGCAAAAGAAGCAGCTTTCATACACTATACGGATGAGGATGAAGAAACATAATTTTGTACATCGTACGAACAACACAAAGTACCGTGTAAAGTGTAACCGTACAGTCGTACAGACGAATGCAAGAGTGCGGGTGTTTTTTAAATAATTAAGGAGGGTTGTACGAACAGAGAGGAGGGCATGCATTTCCGAGATGGAATGCAAATAATTAAGGAGAGAAATTTTGGAGAGAAATTCCATACGGTTAGGGAGGGAATCCATATATTTCCGTACAGCAACCAGCAAGGTTGTAGTGTTTTAAATTATTTTGGAAGTTGGGGAAAAGAAAGAAGGCACAAGAGAGCAAAAAAAAAACACAACGACAAATAAAGAACAGTTCACATTGAATAGCATATGGCACCGAAGGGAAGGACATAAGCAGGCAGTGAAGAAAATATAGTTATTGGCCATTTGCACAAGCACCGTAAGAGAGTATGGCATCGGAAGAAAATCACACAAATGGTGTGCACCCAGGACCCCGCAAGGGGTGCTGCTCCTCGACCCCACTGGGGGCGTTGCCCACAGACCCACATTTTATTTTTGAGGTACACTACAACTGTGAATTTGGGGCATCAGAGCAGTCAAGGTAAGCATTGGGTTTGTTTCCTATGGTGAGAAGGAAGCCTGAAGCCAAGGATTGGAAGGAAAGCCCTAAGCCGCAGAGGGAGACGGATTTAGAGGTTGTGAACCAACAGAGTTTGAGGGAAGGCATTGCAAGAACGACAGCCTGGCAAGAATAAGAAGTCGTACGGCACAAGGAAGCCTTTGGAGAGTGTGATCAGTTGATGAGACCCGGAGCTGCTACACGCATGGATTGTCTGCACGCCAGTGGTGGAGAGAGCACTGGAGCAAGCCTTCCGAGAGGGGTACTACGCTTTGAGGCACTCAGAGTATGTCTCGACTAGAGTGAGGCTGCCTTGGTGGATGCACTAAAAAAACACCAAAACCCTAATGAGTTCCCTAACTCTAACTCATTAGCCTACAAGAACCGACTGAATAAGCTAACAGTCCACATCCTGACAAGCATTGAGTCTTCATCTTTAAGTTATTGCAGCCACTTCTATCTATAACAATTTGTCCTCTTGCAGCACAAAGTCTTCAAAAATTCAAATTGGCTCTAAATGCAATAGGCAGCTCAAAGTCTGCACAATTGAATTCAAATCCCTCTTGAGCAAAACTCCAAAACTCACAATCAATATCCAAAAAATGTCATCACATAACACCTTGAATCAACACAAAGTTTGAAAGCAAGTTGCCCTTTTTATTGAAAGCAATATGATTTACATCCAAGCACAAAGTATCAGAGTGCATATACAAACTGGCAGAATTTTCTTGCATTTCCAAAAGATGATTATTTACAATGAGCTCCCTACTTTATATAGGAAAAGAGGAGAGAAAAAGGAGGAGAGGAAAGGGGAAACCCTTAACCACCTTGACTTATTCAATACTCATCCTTAACTAACTAACTTTGACTTATTCAATGTTACAAGGCTTAACGCACTTGCAACATGATTACATGGAACAACTTTGCATGTCATACTATCACATGCAATTACATCTTGCTTTTACATTACATGTAATCTGTCAAATACAAATTACAAAATGCATAATGAAATATTTTCTAAGTGTCTGACAAGACACGAGATCTATTACATCATCCTTTATTGGTCCTCATGCTACTACAGGATGCTCTGTGAGTGATGTGTCCAGGTTTGATGAAAATATCTTGGATAGGAACTGCATTTGCATCCTTGATTGGTGATTACTAGGAAGGCATCTTTAATTCTTTTCATCTTTGTCTTGAAAGCATTCTATGCTCTAATCATTTTGTCGCTCATCAATTTCCTTGTATGGTTGCATCATGTTGTCATTCTATAGTTACCAGAAGAAGTCATAACATGGTCTTTCAAGCTAGAACTTTGCAGATCTGGAAGAGTATGCGTATAAGATATGAGTAGAAGGTCTTTGAGCACAAAAGGTGAAGGATTTTAGGCCAAATCAGCTCTTTAAAATGGAGAGAAAAACCAAAAATGGGTTTTTCTGAGAGCAGTGCATATGCGGGCAACAAGCTTTGAAATGATAAAATGAGTATGGAAGGTGTATATATACATGGACAAGTATTCAATATGCGAGGTGGGGCTTTTGAAAATGTTTGCAACTCATGAAAAGTCATGGAAAAAGCATGAAGGTGAGCTTTTTTATTTGCTTTGCATATTGGGAAACTTAGCTCATTTACTCATAAGTGGGATTTTTATGTCCCGTTATAAGTCACTCTTATATAAGCATGGATTATCATGAAAAAGGTGGGTTTTTAGGCCTCCATTGCATGTTGGGAAAGACAACTCTTTTTCCTTTCTTTTTTGAAATATGTGATATCAAGAACTTTTTTAATCCCGATTGCATATGCAAGTATGAAGAACTTCTTGCATATGCAACTTGGAGAAATTTAGACGGAAGTAGAAGGATCAAAATCAAAACTAAAAAGCATGCAAACCTTCAAATGAAATGAAGGATTTGCATTCATAAAAACAAACAAACAAACACAAAAAGAAAACAAGAAAAATAAAAATTTACTTCTTGTGAGATGAAAAAGAAAATTGGGGAAGAACTTGGCAATCTTGCTCTTGAATCTAATGATTTTCGAATTTAAGAAACAATTACAAATTCGTAGCTATATAGACAAAGAGTTCAATCAATTCTTCCTACTAATTAATTGCATTTGATGAGTCAAGATGATGTTCTTAACAAATGTCCATGATGGAGATCAATAATGCAAGAAAATAGCAACTGAAAGACTCCTTCAAACCTCCGAATTTGATGCCCTAGCTGTTGTTTTTGCTTATAAATGCTTAAAATGGGCTTTGGAATCCAAAATGCAGCCCTTGATAAAGGCGTTTTTGCTTGAGAATGCCAAAAACATGTTTTAGACAGCCCAAAACATGTAATACTTGAGCCGTTTTTGAACTTCCAGTCCCAAAAACGGGCTTTAAAATGAAGTGTACAGTCACTTTAATGACGTTTTTGCACTTCCAGCTCAAAAAATATGGTTTTTACCTTCATTTGCATGCCCCAAATCCAACGTTTTTGTTGTTCAGCCCTTAAAACGGGCTTTAGATGTGCAAATACATGCAATAATGGATGTGTTCTTGCATGCCCAACAAAGTGACGGGTTTTTCTTGGCCAAACGCATGTATAAACAATGTGCAAAGGCCTTTAAAATTGCCATTTAAGGCTTAAGAAGGACTTTTTGAAAGGTAAAACACATACATGACTTGTTTGTTTTAAAACATGCAATAGACTCAAAAAATGCCACCATGCTTTCATGGATTGCATACATTAAAGGTGAGATTTTAAAAAACAACTTACATGCTTCTATGTAAAGCATATGTTTATGCAATTTTAATCAAAAACCCCACTAATGCATGCAACTTTACATGTACTTATAGTTTTAATGAGAAATATGTAAAGAGACTTAAAAAGTCCACCTTCATTAAAAACTATATGTAAAACTCATCGAAATGATGTGAAATTTTAAAATGGAATTTTAAACCCATTTTACATGTAAATGACAATTTTTATTCCATGTAATTACCAATAAAAAACCCACTTTTTGAGAAAACCAATTGAAGAACAAGAATATGTAGTAAGGCCAAAAACCCCACCTGCATATGTTAAGTTATGTGCTTTTGCATATGTTTTTATCTTAACATATGTATTTGCATTTAAAAAACACACCTTAATGCATTTAGGATTTAAAATATTGATAGTGGAGTTTTAAAAACAATTTGCATTGTGATGATATGCAATGACAAATAAAAACCCCACCTAATTGCATTTAAAACATAATCTTTATATGTAACTCAGAGTAATAATAATATAATATGTAGGACTTAAAAAGTCCACCATTACATATTAAACCATTAAAAACTAAGTAAAACTTCTCAGAATGATGTGAAATTTTAAAGTGAGGTTCTAAACCCACTTTACATATAAATGACATTTTTACTTCATGCAATTACCAACAAAAAACCCACTTTTGAGGGATTTTAACAAAGAAATGCAATCAGGCAGAAAAACCCCACCAGCAGCATGCTTAAAACCTTAATAACTTGAGCTAGACAACTCCGTTTGAGCCCTAAGATAGCTCAAAACGAGCGGAATTCAAAATGCTACAATTCTAGGGCAAAAACAAGACCAAAAACCCAACAAACAATCAAGGAAAACCAAACAAAGACTCGCCTCGAAGAATTTAAAGCACAAAATTTTTCGTAGGGTTGTCCAATTTTGCGAATACAAAATTGAGGACAACACAATGAATCCCTTAAGTTGAGAGAGATTTGTATGTGTAGGTCAATCAACAATTACTTTGATCTATTCAATATCAACTCTTACACCTTAATGACTAATGATATGGAAAGGGTAGAGAAGTTTGTCATGCCAATATCACACATAGAAATCCTTGGCATACAATGACTCACTCTCCAATAGATTAAAAATATCCTCAAGATGCCTGATATGTTCTTCCCAAATTTTGCTAAAAATTTTGATAGAATCTATAAATATTAAAACAAACTCTTTACTACTTTCAAAAAACCTTATTCGTACGACAATGGAAAGTGGCTAACGCATTAATCAAACCGAAAGGCATCACAGATTCACAAGCAGCTGAAAGTGACAAAAATTACATCTGTAAGTTGTCTTCTCTATATCATCTTTCCTTATTTTGATCTAGTGGTATCTTGACATCAAATCAATCTTGGAACAATAGCAAGCACCATGTGTTGACGAGACTTTGTGATGGCCTCGCCAACAGGGAGAGAGTTATCACCAGGTACCGAGGTACCGGCCAACTTTTCCTAAAGAGGTTTACCGGAGAGTGGGCTCTCGTAGCCTCCAAGCACCTGGTAGTCGGGTCACGACGGCGCAGGGTTAGGTTAGTTGGACAAGTGACTATTTGTTTTTGAGGGGATAGCTGGTTTTCGACTCATCAATCTCTGGGAACTTGAGGGGTTATCGGGTTTCCTGCAAGCGTTCTTACTTCCAACAAAAGAAAATGCAAAAGCTGAGACAAGGTTAGAATAAATTTCTATCTATAGTCATGATATGTATATTTTGAAACATCAACAAAGCCCCAGACGAAAACTAAAAGCTGATACCGAATATACACATGATTGTCAACCAAACATATATCAGTAGCAAGATAAAGTATTTCATCAAATCATTAAAGAACTGGAGCGGAGGACATAAGGAAGCATACAACATGAAAAGTGCTTGTTAACTCCGGGACCAGAAGCAACACAAAATGTAGTGCCAAGTGGTGCTTCTCATTCCTTCATTAACTTCATAAATCCAGCATCACTGGTGATTACATTAGCGGCTCCAAGGGAGCATTAATCTACTAAGAACTTTGAACAGAGTAGCTAAAACCTAATAATCGCTTGTGGACAGCAAAATCATCAATTTGTCGACCCTTGGAATGGAGTCGAACTTATTATTTATAGACGCCCTATTTACATTGGAGCCTTAACCTATACAAACTACTTACATTAAATTACAATATTTACAGTCGGTACTACCTGCGCTGTCATGATCATCTTGCTATATACAATCATTTGAGAAGACAAGAGGGGAAAGAAAGGAGAGAAGTCCCAGGAAAGTAGCCATCAGGAAGAGTGCCTTTGTACTTGTAGACATGATGGTGCACCATGGATGACTTAGACCATACACCCTCATTAATGCGCCTTTGGTTCTCGGTCTTCGAGTGGCATTTTGTACGCCAGGCATTAAATGTTGGAACGGCGCCTTGGAAGCCGAGAGACGTCTCCACCGAACTTTCCTTCCAACGGTCGCCTATCAGGCCGCAAAGGACTGCCTCATGACTGTCAACAAATCTTGGACAGTGATCGGTCGGCTTCGGAGGAACTATCAACGCGCATCACTATAAGAATACAAAACTGGGGGACCCAAAATTCCGAGCTCCGGGAGCTTGCGCTCAAAGAATAAAGAATTACTATCTAAAATTTCTACAAAGGAAGAGATTTCCGAAGTCCGGGAAATCCTATTGACCTTTTAATTTCTCATATGCTCCCAAAATTTGAAGTATGCCTTCTTCCTCCATGCCTTTCAAACAATCCCAACGATCAACCAAACTCTCAAGGTGATCGCTGGCGTCTTCAGTCTTCTCCTTCAATTCTGCAGCCACCCTGGCGGCATCATGAGACTTGAGCATCATCTGGGAGAGTCGCACCATTATGGTTTTGCTAAAGTCTCCGAAGGGCCAGAATTGAGCCTCGGCCATTTCGTCAAACCTACTGAGTATGGTACCCACGGGAGTATGAGTCTCGGGGCTGAGCGGATTAGTTGAAGTAAACTCTTTGATAAATGTAGAATACTGGTCCAATGGGGTCCAGACCACCAAAAGTTATTCCTCCAAAACCCTTACCAGTTGCTTTCCCACCTTGACTTTGAATGCAACTCTAGAGTACTAGGTTTTGAGGAACCCATACGACTCATCCCCTAGGATGCCTATCCTCATCAAACTGTCTTCCCCGAAATTCAGGATCTCTCCCAGGCCGTCCCTCCATTCTTCATACTTTTCTATCTCTCCTTTCCACCGAGGAATGGTGGCCCCCAATTGATTCACCGTGTCTTGCGCCTGGAAGAAATCGAGGAGAGACCCAAACAGGAAGCTCCTCATTGCTCCAATTTGTTCGACCATCCCCTCATCAACGGCTAGCGCTTTCCTTTTCATCATTCTCAGTGCATCAACATTGCCCTACGGAAGCAGCGTTCCAGACGTAGACGGTTCGGGTGTTTCAAAGGCGAGGAGGTGTGCTAATTCTGTCAGGAGCCCGAGAAGATTTGCTTTCGCGGATTTCAGCGCCTTCACCCTCTAGGACTGCTTCTTGTACCGGGCATGAATAGCTTGGCTTGCCTCGTTTAGATCTAATTCCCCTTGCTGGTTCCTTTTGCCCAAAGGCACCTCTGTGATTACATACTCTTCGGCAGTAACTTCAGATTCATTTTTTCCTGCCGGTGGGACCTCTATTACTGCCACCACATTTCCATCTGGATCCCTCCGAGTGTTATGGAGGGTGCGAGCCCTTTTGGGCTTCTTCACCACCTGGCCCTCGGCCAACATTTCAACTAGTGATAGTGGGGCTACTAATGTCATCAAAGCTTTTCTTCTTCGGGATTCCACTAACCATTGTGGCAGTCCTACTGAAAGATCCCTGACAGATTCTCTTACTAATCTGCTGTAAGTTTTAAAATAATAAACTATGTTTTCCTAAGATTTTTGGTGGTCTTATAGAATAGACAGAAGTTGCAGAATGTTTTGTTTCTTTTTGTGTTTTTTGAGAATATTGAAGCAAGTACTGAAAGATGAACAATGCATATGAAAGGAAGCTGAAAACATGTAAGAGCATTCAATAAATCAGAATTGATACAAATCGTACCAGGCAGATTTCTGATTTAAATATTCAGGTAGAAACCCTTATGCCAATTCGTTGGAGCTTACAAACAACACTAGCGCCAACTGGTGGATAGATGGTGGCCATGAATCAAGAATACATGCTACGGCTCGATGCAAGCATTCACCACAACCAGCGTATAGTGCGCAAGCTGCAAATGGCGGCCCTATGCAGCAATAATCACGTCCCAACTGGATGAATCCAGCGGATGAATCCAGCCTCTCTACTGAAAACCTCTGTATGCAATCTGAATCCTCAACACGGAATGGCACCCTACCTCTGGCAAACAATGCACAATGCCTGCTGAATCCACTGATAACAACTACTGAGGGCTACGTCCCAGCCAGTCCCAAACCTGGGGTTTGCGTCCCAGAAGAAGAATCGCTCTACCAAAGCAAATTCGCCAAAAACAAGTTTCAATGTATAAAAGATGCCATCAATTAGGTTTCCATCTCCTTATATCTCCTTTCCTTTGCAATTCGAACCCTAAAAGATAATTAAGAGTGCACTTTATAGTTAAATGATATTTCTCAATTATGGCGTCCAAACTATAGAGAAAATGTCACTTTATTATAATTAAATAGTTCCAAGCACCAAAAAGACTCTGGAAGGTGAAAATCATGTAGCGAATTTTGAGACCTTTCCAACGAGCTATAACACATAGGCATATCAAGCCAGATGAAGCCAGAAAACCCCTTATTACTCCAAAATGGCTATATACATAGCCTTATTTAAAATATTAAAACACTAACTTAGGAAAATATTTAAATATATTAAAATATATCCCAAATAGCCACAGGACACCCGAAACACCCCAAAATCCTGAAACTGAATATGTCACCTACCTGTGACTGATGTCAGACAACCTGGGACAACTGGCAGTCTCATCCCTAAAATCTAGGGATGCTCCTAGAAACTAGGAAACACACCCAAATCTCCTGAAACTGAAACCAAGGGATGACCTTATAGAACCTCAACTCTGGAAGCTGACACCACCTCCTAAAAAGTAGGAATCCCCCTCCAAAAATCAAGGAACTGCTCCCAACTAGTCTGCTACTGCCTGAGACACCAAATCCGAACACTAAATAACCTGAATGAGTCTCTAATCACCTCTGCCAGCCTACGAGACTCCAATGATAGGCCAACTCCTCCGTCTCTGATGTACACTCTAGAAAGGGGACATGACACCTACTGACCCACCCATTACCATCCCCAAAATTGAGGTGTCCCCAGCGTTTTGCTCAGGTTCTCCCTTTGATGTGTTTCTGTCTGTGTTGCCGGGATATTCACCTATACTTCCTTTCTCCCTTTTTGCACCATCTCCCAGTATATCCTCTGTTGGTGGGCTAGATGGTGGTGGTTGTAGAGGCGGCTCATTCAAATCTACCTGTTGAAATGTAGTGGTAACCTCGTCAGCCAGTATATCATGTGGTGGTGATTGGACTTGGTTGCGAGTTGGGTTTTGGAGCACTGCATCAGAGGGTACGGTTGTTCCCGTGGGTCTGATTTCCTCTTCCGCCAACAATTGCTCTTCATCCCATTCACCCTCTTGTTCCTTTTCTGTTTTCATTCTTTCTTCGGCTTCCTCTGTCGGGATTCATCTTCTTTTTCTTGGGCCATCTTCTCTTCGGCCTGTGTTACTTCTTCTCGTGCGGGGACCTCAGTTTCTTATTCAATATTAATCTATTATATTATTCTAAATTAATAATTGATTGATGAAACATTATAAGATTGATTAAATTATAAATAATTGGAAGAGGCGAGTCCTTAAAGGACGTGCCTCTCTAAAGGAATATATACATAATCAATTGTCATTATATTAATCTCAACAATAATGAATAGACATGTCTCATGAGGGACATGTCTCTCCTAGCCTCATTCCCAATATAAATGAAA
The DNA here is from genome assembly GCA_018584345.1 of Thuja plicata. Taxonomy (NCBI): domain Eukaryota; kingdom Viridiplantae; phylum Streptophyta; class Pinopsida; order Cupressales; family Cupressaceae; genus Thuja; species Thuja plicata. The sequence continues at coordinate 934,965 of MU224064.1, forward strand.
GAGAGATTGTTGCATTTGAAAAACACATACAACATAGGAAGTGCTATTACATTTGCAGTGATCCTAAAACTTAACATGGTATCAGAGCCAGACTGCAAATTTAAGAGAGTAGTTTGTTGATGGTGAATGTGTGACTGTCTCAGAAAATACAGTCTCAGTAAAAGGACCATATCTCACAAATACACCATTGGATTTTGCTGAATTTTGGATATGTTGGTGATAAAAAATTGCGAAGAATCTCACTGGAGCGATTGGAGAGAAAGTGTGGGGTTCAAAAGTTATGACCAACTGTGTACGGGTCTTTGTGAAATTCCTAAAAGCGTCTATCATTAAAGAGATATTAATTTGTTATGATCGTGGTCAAGCATTAACAAAGAAGCAAGTATTCAAGGAAGGGTGTCTCTTTCTAGAAAGAAAGCATTAATTATAGAGTGTCACCTCTCTTGGAGCAGTCAAGTCATTTCACAATAACACATGAGAATTGTTCAATGATAGAAGAGTGGGAATTCTACATTATGGGGGGAATAATAACCAATGTTACATTTCCATTTGAACCATCTTTAGTGGGTAGATAATTCAAATGGGAGATGTCTCTCAAATAATCTGAGAAGGTGTTTTCTAATTTGATGTATATGGACCTTCATTGAAGCAACTTGTGTCAAGGATGTTGATGTGCAGATATGTATCTATTATCCCTGAATAGTACATTTATCTACTCATTGTAGTCTCTCTCTCATCTATATTTCGATACGTACTATAAGAGCTATTTGCCTTGATATTTTCTGGGGATGCTCTTGCAGGAAAAGAAGATTGATATCAGATTTCGAGGGAGTCTGACACTTCAGAGGTAACTTTGGACAAGGAGCTCAGAAGATTGATATCAGATTCAGAGGGTCTAACAGTTCATCTTAAGAAATCTTGGATAAAAGGATCAACAGATTGATATCTTCTCAATGAGTTCTTTGTGAGAGAAGTTCGAGGTGAAATCTCTTGTCTCCACCCTCTACGTTGAGGCATGATGGATGTCATGTGTGTGACTCCATGTTTTTTAATGGACATACCCCCCTGTGTACATCATGAGGAAGTGACCGCTTCCAAATGATTATCACTTGTATTTGTTAGAGTTATTGGAAGGTGACGACATTACAATAACTTGACCTTCTATTGTGATAGACATCGTGTGATGGCTGAAACAGATCACAATAGATGATTTCCTGCATGGTGGATTCAGTTCTTTAAACAGACTATTGACCTTCTATTGTGATAGACATCGTGTGATGGCTGAAACAGATCACAATAGATGATTTCCTGCATGGTGGATCCAGTTCCTTAAACAGAACATTGATCTTCTATTGTCATAGACATCATGTGATGGTTGAAACAGATCACAATAGATGATTTCCTGCATGGTGGATTCAGTTCCTTAAACAGTCCATTGACATTCTATTGTGATGGACATCATGTGATGGCTGAAACAGATCACAATAGATGATACCTTACATTAAGGATACATTACCTATAAAAAATTTTGAGTTATGGTGAATATCATGAGACTTGATATTCTTGGTCAGACCATATCTCTTCATATCACGATGAGGTGATATTTTCTCTTAAAAATAATGGATCTTTTGTGAATTGTATTTTGATGGATTTTATCTTTTCTAGCTAAGAGGGAGTGTTGATGTTTTGTGTAGCTATGGTCAGGGTCATAGGTGTTGACACGGGAGACCACTACACATTTTGTTTGATCATCCTCCCTAGCTAAGAGGGAGCGTTAATGTTTGTAGCTTCAGTCGTATGATCATTTAGAATACATATAATATATGAATCATTCCTGAAAAAAGAGGAATTGATTAAGAAGAATCACCCTTTTGTTAATTTCAGTTAGGTCTCCGTTGAAGCCACCTACGGTAAGAAGGGAGTCCCCCATATTGCTGAGAGAGAAATCTCATGAGACGTTGCCTAAAGTCACAGTTTTGCAAGTTGTAGTCATAGTGACTTACAAAACGTTTAGCCAACAAGAAGGATCTTGAACTTCATTTCGAGGAGTTAGCTCAATTGAAGTAGTGAGTTTCATTAGACACCTACATTGCTGATTTCTAGAAGTTATGTGTTTCAGTCACTGAAATTCCACAAAGGTTGATTGTCTTGTTTATGGATGGTTTGATAGATCCTCTAAAGAGATGGATAAGAACCCCTAGTCCTAGCACTCTTTAGGTTGCCATCAAGAAGGCTAGAGACATGGATTTTGCAACTACTAAAAATAATTTTCAGTACAAAGGGTCCTCTTCTCATAGGGATAAGGGTAGATTAGATGACGAAGCTCAAAATGAATTGTGTGGAAAGAAATTGTATTTTAGTCGCAAGGAACCATGGGGATCAGGACACAGGTGTCTTGGTAAGGACAAGGTATACATAAAATCCAGGAATTCTCACCAGATAATTGTGAACAGATGAATGATTTGGTATTTGTTTGCCACAATCTCCACATTGCGCTCAAGAGAATTTGATATAAGAAAAACTAGCAATTCTAATTCTAGTTTTTCTGCAACTTGCAAATTTAAAACCAATTTGAATTTGTTGCACAATGTGCATACTTATTCCATATATGTCTGAAACATATGCCTTCAATTTGATTAGTGAAGCATTAAGGATGATCAATCAGTTGACCATGACAAAATTAATCTACATTTAGAATGAATTACAAATGTTGAGACACTATTTGATGATGAGGACCTACCGAGGTTGAACAAACCATACGAGGAATGTGAGTAGAACCAATTGCAAGCAAGCCTAGCTGCTGGAGTTTCAACATCATGATCTGCAATCCCCTAGTGGATAATAGCACATAGCCTCATAGGCTCCCTCCCTGTGTTGTTATTTGGTAGATTGTCTTTGAATTTACAATTTGTAATCAATTTATAGGTCCAAACATAGAGAAAGAGTAACTACATATTAATATACTATGCATTGTAATCACAAACCTCAAAATTAATATGAAAATCCCATATTTCATATCTTACAATCTTATTTTGTTTTTCTTTCTGTCTCTATGCAATTTATTTGGCATGAAATTAAAAATTTGTGTTTCACCTTCTATTTTCATGAACTTTCAGTGTTTAAATTTTCCCGAGCTTTTCCCAATTAATTAAAAAGCACTTACCTTTCGGTTCACCCAGTCTTTACCAAGAAATATTTTTGCTACTATATGATCCATAAGAATGTTAATAGAGTTTTAACTCCATCTCAGGAGAAATAGGTATAATTTGATCACAAGTGAAATAATTGAGGGGCATTATTGATGGAATCGAGGAACCACTTCTGGTGTATGCTGCTTGTTCTATATACATCCTTGCTTTTTGGCATGCATTGTAAATTCTTCCGGCAGGGTTCTCAATATAATGTATTTACAAGAACATATTCAACAATCCTAGATTGAGATTACAATTTTGTTCCAATTCTGCAACCATACTTTAGTGTACTTTATATTTGACCTTGCAGTTGAGTTCAGGGATCTATCATTTATTTATTCTTAGGCATTGAAGGACACTATCATATTGAGGTGCTAAGAAACAGGGAAAACTTAAAAGAACCGATTCTCATTGTTGAGTGCATTCCTTTTTATTATGACCAAGAACAGATAAATAAAAGAAACACTTTTCAAGCCCATACATCCAAAGAATAAGCATCATACCGACAATTTTGTCCCAGAATCTCTTCACGAGTGTACTCTGTGAGCTCCAGGAAACTGTCAGATGCAAATATCTGCAGAGCAGTGTATTATCAGGAAACCATTCTAGAATAGTTATTTTGTTTCTATCCTTTTCATGAATATAGTACAAATCCGATAGTAGAAGTATTTACTATCATTTCATTTTAAGAAAATTAAAATGTACATAAAATAAATGATATTGTAAACATTGGTTGAGTTTTGAACCAACAATAGGATTGTCGGGAAGCCTTGGGTCTGTGATAACAAAATTTTTCTCAATACGCTCTAAAGTTGTTGCCAAATCAATGCCTTGTCGAATTTCTTCCCGTCTTTCAAAACTGTCCAAGCTATCAGGCTTTTCATCATCCTTGGTCATTAAGATTTCAGGTTCAATGGTTGGTTGAAGTTCATGATTATCTCTCTGATTTTGAGACTTCCTTGTTAATCTGCAGCTTCATAGAATTGTTAGATTTCACCACAAATTTATGTAACAAGGCTGAAAATCTACATTTCTACATTAAAGATCAGATTGAAATTTTATTTGCTCTAGTCTATGGATGATAATTCTCATGCCAAATTTTCAAATCTTGCAATTATATGCACAATTTCTGAATGACATGTCATATAAAAGACAAAATATAAAGCATTCTCCAAGAACACAGGAATAATTCCTTTTTAAAATACAGAATGAAAAAAATATATAATACAATTGAACTCGGAAACAGTTAAATAGAAAAATACAACCAATATGAAATAAGTCACCTTATGGCTTCAGGATGAAAGATATTTGTAGCATAAGAAAAATAAAACATAAACAGTCTGTTATCCGAATCCTCAAACTTGTCCTTATTCAACAGTGAAAAGAGAAGTAACATCAGCAAGTTGAGCTTAAGTAGTACGTCATGCTTTGGGAGAAAAAATTTTAGTTGAGGATCCAAAGAAGAATTGCTCAAGCTTCAATGTATGGCCTTCGCAATCAAAACAAACAAACAAGAGGTTTGAGGAAAAACAAGATCGAGAAAAGACTCACTCTAAGACCTACTTGAATTGCATGTTTATTTGGAATATATTCTGCACATGTTCAAGAGAAGCAGAAAATGTGTCACATTTTGTCAAAACAGAATTATCTCTCCATGCAAGGCTGTAATGTCCCCTTATGCAATTACTTAGGGTCTGACCTAATTTCTTAAATTGCAAGACTTTTCTCTATTCTATCCTTTATTTAATATGTCCTGCGAATGTGCATAGTAACAATATCCTTAATGGAGAGATTGACTAATGCAAATGTCGGCTATCTTGTTATTATGCCAGAGTTATATTGCCAAACACTAATCCTGATATAATCTTTGATGATGGTATAATTGCAATATAATGCAGATTTCCTTTGAACAATAAAGATGACTTAATATCTCAAATGCTTATGTAATAGAAATGCTGATGAAGCAAAGAGCGATCAGAATATATCTAATACCATCCTGAATAAGTTCTGAGAATTATTCTATAATGGATGAAGTGAGTATGAATCTGATATTATAAAGGATGTATCTATTATATCGATGTAGACATGGAAATTTAATATCAAATTAAATGTATGGATCGGTCTTGGTCATTTATAATCTTATGTGAATCCATAGAACGATTATGGCAATCTGCAATAGGAATGTCGCCGGTCCTGGTCTGCATCTAATTTATGTATGCGATGGTCAATTCTGAATTCGGATGTTCCCTCGAATGTTGTTTCTATTACAGAGAAGTAGTTGGTAAAAAACTTTGTTGCATTAACAAATGATAGAACAGATCATTATAAAGAATTTACAAGTATGCAAAATTAGCAAGTTTCTAATAAGAAACTGAAGAAGATTGAAGAAACGATCTTGTCTACCTAATTTACATATTATACAAAAGATGACCATTCAATTCTAATAAATTAATATACTAATACCCTCCCTTAATGGTCAATCTGTCAACAACACCAAGTTGACCCCTGAATTTAGCAAACTTATCTGGGCTGAGAGGCTTGGTGAGAATGTCTGCAGTCTGGTCCGCAATTGGAACATACTGCAGCTGAATTGATCCGTCTTCAACCAACTGCCGAATGAATTGACAATGAACGTCCACATGTTTAGTTCTTTCATGGAAGACCAGATTCTTGGCAAGTTTGAGAACTCCCTGATTATCAGAGAACTAGGGAGTCGGACCTGCTTGAGATATTTGCATATCCGCAAGCTTCTGGTGAAGCCAAACTACCTCACAAGCTTACTTAACGACACCTCGATACTCTGCTTCTGTCAAGGAGAGAGCCACTGCCTGTTGCTTTTTATTAGTCCAAGTGACTGCACCAGATCCCAAAATGAACACATATCCAGAGGTTGATTTCTTCTCATCAATTGAACCTGCCCAATCTGAATCTGTGAACCTACTAATGTAAAGTCTGCCTGGCTCTAACCCTCAATTAACACCAAATTCTGATTTCTCATAAATATTTCGAGCTCTTTGCAATTTAATGTTGAATTTGGGGTACAATACTTTTAATTTTCAATTTTCAATTTTCAATTTTCAAATACAAGTAACCATTCAAAGATAAATTACAATGCATTCTATTTAATTTGAATTCGAAACTCCAATTCCAAATTATCAACACCATCACTAAACATTCTGATTTAAAACGAATTTACAAATATTCAACTTCCATGAAAGAAACAAAACAAACAATTCATTGTTATAAACCTGATTTGTTACTACTCCAACTCTGGTTGCGGCTGATAAGTATAAGCCCATGATTTCAAAATATTGGCTGCGGCTGATGAAGGAAGGAGTGGCGGCTGTTCATATTCTTCCAATGGTTCAATTCTGGCCACAAGAGCTATGAAAGGTGGCGGCTGTTAGAGATTATAGCCCCACGCCCAACTAAGAACCAAACAATCTCTCTAAAAATGGCGTCAAACACTCCAACACTAATCTTCCTCCAATGCTGAAAATTACACAATTCACCAGAACCCATTTGCTGATTCAAAGTGTCTCACAAACTTGTAGGAGAACTACATTTCCTGCCAAGATGAATTCTCCAAACTTCTCCATTTTCAAGAACCAAGTTTCCAATGAAAAGAATAGCATAATCCATCAATTCGATTTTCTCCAAGAAGCCTTTATAATGTCTTCAAAACAAATCGAACCTTGAGCTTCATTAATACACTTTGCATAACTTAAATGATTATGCCAATAAAACATTATACTTGCATAACCTTTCATTGAAATATAATACTCCATTATATTTCCCTTCATTAAATGACATAGCATTTAATTATAAAGACATTATAATTAATTAATGACTTGACTTTATAAAATAAGCTCATAATATAATTAATTAAGTGAACTTAATTAATTACGAACTCCTCAACAATAAAACTCCCCAAATCAATACAACTTCTTTGCCAAGTCCAATACCAGGACACCCTGCCCCAAATAGATACTACCAAAATAGACTTACTATAAATAGTGTCTCAAGATGGAAACTCTGGAACTGATTCCACAACTCCACTAATACCAATGAACAAGCGCCCTACTAAAAATAGCAATCATGACAAACACCTGAAATAAACACTTACTATAAATAGTAAGTCTATCAATCTGACCCAAACGAAGAGCAATCCTGGCATCACAGACCTCCAGAGTCGAAACTAACCACTGGCTCTGCCACACGACCCCTCCAACATCTCGATTAGCCCACGAGGATCACAGAAATAAGCTAATCCCATGTGCCTAAAAATGGGGACATTACAACTAAGTCTAGGATCATGACTCCTAGTGTGAAGAAGTCCATAATCAGAGGTGCCCTTTACCTAACGTAGCACATGCTTCACTGCTACCCAATGATCAACCTTGAGGGCTATCATGAAGCGTGAAATGTAGCCCACTGCAAAACTGAGATTAGGTCTAGTGGCAGTGAGATAGATGAGACTACCCACTAATTGCTTGAAAGTGGTTTCGTCAACAAGAGGAGAATCAGTCTTGGCTGACAGCTTTAGTCCTTTCTCCATAGTCGTGGAAGCAGGTTTACAATCGTGCATTCAAAACCTGTCAAGCAAGTTCCTGGCATACTTAGACTGGGAAATAAAAATGCTATCACCAGTCTGCCAAACCTCAACACCTAAACAATAATGGAGAAGCCCCAAACCTGTCATATCAAAATCCTTGCACAAGTCTTGTTTGATTTTGGCAATCAAATGTGCAGAAATGCCAGTAATGATCAAATCATTCACATAGACAACAAGAAAGAGAACATCATCACCAGAGTGTTTGATATACAAATTACTGTCAGAAGGGCAACGCTGAAAACCATGAGCAACCAAGTACTGATCAATCTTGATGTACCACGCTCAAGGGGCATGTTTGAGTCCATAGAGTGCTTTCTTGAGTCGACATACTTGGTGTTCTTTGTCAGCAACCTTGAAACCAGGAGGATGAGTCACGTAGACTTCTTCCTGCAACTCACCGTTGAGGAAGGCACTTAACATCCATCTGATGGACTTTCCATCCAAACTGAGTTGCAATGGCGAGAAGAAGACAAATTGTACTCATCTTGGCAATAGGAGCAAAAGTCTCCTCATAGTCAATGCCCTCTCCCTGTGTGAATCCTCGAGCAACTAATCTGGCCTTGTATTTATCTAAGGTACCATATGCATGATACTTGACCTTATACACCCATTTGCAGCTAATGGGATTCTTACCTGGAGGAAGATTAGAGAGAACCTAAGTGCGGTTCTTCAGAAGACTCTGGTATTCTGCATCCGTAGCCTATTCCCACTCTAGAAACCCTTTTGCTTCTGCAAATGTCTGAGGCTCATAAATACTATGAATGTTGGCCATGAGAGAAAAGTTAAATGTATTTTGCTGCTTGCCCTTATTTCTAGAAGATCTACCCTCAATGAGCTCATCAAGACGAAGATCACTGATGGTCTTAGCTCACCAATTAAGCCGAAGAGTAGATGTACCAACATCATATGGAGGAGTGATAACTGGAGCTGGAGGTGGAAGAGGATCTGCAACAGGTGGAAGATTAGCATCATCCGGAGGAAATTCAGGTAGTGCATGATCAAATACAGAATTTGCATCATCCCTACCATCAAGTGAACTGAATGGAAGACAGACACCCAAATCAAAAGCCTTCAAAGGATGATCCTCAGAATTCTGCTCACATGAGGAAAGTTGAAATGGTCCTTGTTCTTCATCAAAGACAATATCACGACTCAAGATAAGACGATCAATGTCTACATCAATCAGTCGGTAAGCCTTATGGTTGTCACTGTATCATGTAAACATAAGCTTCTGACTCTTGGAATCCAACTTGGAGCGCTGGGCATCCGGGATCCATACATATGCTAAAGACCCAAAACCTTTGAGATGGCTGATCCTCGGTTTGTAACCAGTCAAGGCTTCCGCAGGAGTCTTCCCCTTAACTACAGGTGTGGGAGACTGATTAAGGAGATAGACCGCAGTAAAAACTGCTTCTGCCCAATATTTCTTACAGACATTTTTGTATTTCATCATTGACCTAGTCATTTCTGTAATGGTGCGGTCGCGACTTTCTACAACATCGTCTTGTTGACAGGTGTATGGTGTGGATTGACGTTTTATGCCATGTGTATCAAAAAAAGTGGAGAAAGCAATAGAAAAAAACTCCCCCCATTATCAGACCTAAGAGATATAGTAGAACAACCAGACTGTTTTTCTACTAAGGTCTTAAATTTCTGAAATACATTAATGTAATGATCCTAACTGCCTCTATGAAAATTTTGTCTGTAGTAATGTTTGTTTTCCAAAATCTGGAACTAGCTAGTTTACAGAAGAGTACATAAGCAATTCTTACTTCACTTGATTTCTCAAAACAAGAAGGCAATGCAATAACAGAATCACCAACTTCTATTCGATGTGTACATAAATCATGACTCAAACCCAAAACGGGGGGGGGGGGGACGATGCATATATTCATTCAATGTAACCACAGCATATGGGAGTTTAATACAAAAACTAAGATCTCATCTACAACTGTAAATTTGATATCAATGGTTCGGTTCACACTTAGCAATATTAACCGCTATACTGATTACAAGAGTAACAAATGGCAATGTGCACCCGTCGCGTAACACCAGGAACTTGGACCTGACGTTGCTGAGGCTGCCGGTACCAAGCTGGAGTAGTCACTGCCAAATCCACGCAATGTCCCTCCAAAAGAAATGGCCGCGCAGACTTATGTACCCGTGATGAATGCCCAAGCATCAAAAAACTACACCCATGGGTAAAGTCGAGGCTGCCTTCTTTTCCCTTAACGGCTAGCTGAGGCCTCGTGGTATCTCTACCGCATAGGACGGGACTGGGTGTGGCAGTGTAGGTGCCCCGCACAATACCACTGTGTGCTGGATGCGTGCAGCTGTACTAAGTTTGCAGACCCGTGACCCTTGTCTGAAGTGTGGGGACATGTTACCTAGCTCTCTAACCAGCGCGATATACTCTTGCCTTCATGCTATCAATACCACTGCATTTGGGTGCTCAACGCAACTGGACCCTGCTGATGCACTCCGAGTCTATGCTGCGTTGGGTAGATAAGACTGAGTCTTTCCCATTGTGAAACAATGAATATACTTTCCCAGCAATCTCATCGACTTCCAGCAATCTGTGTTTAGTTGAAAATTCACTTGCTACAGCACTATGGGAATGGCTAAACAAATCGGTTTGCTGTAATAGAATTATTTACTCCTTTTACTTACTCATTATGCTCCAACATGAAATCTGAAAGTGATTCCACCATTAGCGAGAATACTGGGGCTGCCTCCAGTTTCCCAATCTTTCCTCAAGGGGCTACGTCCTCAAGAAAGCCAGTCACAAAAAGCAACCATAATTTAATCTCTTTGTTTATAATATCTCATTGTGCTTTTCCCAAGAAAGCTTGTTTTTTTAATAACCTCGAAGTGAGGGAAAAATCCAAAATGCAAGCAATATGGGATAAAGTGCCCACTTGAGTTACTTTAAGTCACTTAAGTCACTTTTATAAAATAAAGGAACTTAAAGTCATAAAGTGACTTTATAAAATCTTTTTATAAAGTAAAGTGACTTTACTTTATAAAATAGGCCCAAATATTAAAAGCTTGCCCACTAAAGCCTGTGACTGGCTAACATCCTCTGAAAGAAGCCTTTAGCCTATCCGGATGGGGGAGATAGACTAACTGGCGCCAAACTGGCCTACTACGGGATAGGGGACATTACAGTCCTCCCTTCCCGGGATTGCTTGCCCTCAAGCAATCTCAATGCAGGGTGCTGCAGAATAGACTCACCCTCCCAGGTAGCATCCTCTATCGGTAAGTCCTTCCATCAAATCAAGTACTCTCTGATGGCCCTGTTCCACAGCTTCCTCTTTCTGACCTCAATCGCCTCGGCTGGCACCAAAACCAATTTACTCTCCTCATCAAGTGGGGGTAGTCCAACTGAAGGAGCTATCTCCTGCCCTATTGCCTTCTTGAGGCAAGACACATGGAAAACATTATGGAACCAGCTGTCAGCTGGCATCTCGATCTCATAAGCCACTTCAACCACCCTCTTGGAGATGCGGTAGAGACCATAAAATCTGGGCTTGATCTTTTTCGATCCACTCTTCTTAAGAGAACTCTGCCTGTATGGCTGGAGACGAAGCTAAACCAAATCCCCTACCTCAAAAGTCCGCTCTACCCGGTGTCGATCAGCATACATCTTTTGCTGATTCTATGCTCTCTAAATGTTCTCCCTGAGAGACTTAAGGATGTCTTGATGGTCCTGAAGCCAGTCTCTCGCAACCGGTGCCCTGCTGTCCTGAAGAGCCAAGTCTATGAAAGATAATGGCTCGCTGCCATAGAGAGCTCGAAATGGTGACATGCCAATAGTCATATGGTAGGTGGAGTTGTAGCAAAACTCCCCCAAGTACAGCCATCTGACCCAGGCCCTCTGCTGCCCTACTACATAATTTCTGAGGTAACCTTCCACCCATTTGTTCACTATCTTTGTCTGGCTATCAGTCTGCGAGTGGTAACTGGTGTTGGGAGTCAATTCTGTGCCTGCCAATCTAAACAACTCCTGCCCAAAGGTACTGAGAAATTTACTGTCCCTGTCACTAACAATGGTCTTGGGAAGACCATGCAGCCTGAAGACCTCTCGGAAGAATAATTCAGCTACCTGGGCAGCTGATCAATCTGCTGAAATGACAAAGAAGTGAGCAAACTTCATAAGGCTGTCCACCACCACATAAATGTTGTCCCTACCCTGTACTCTCGGTAACCCAGCAATGAAATCTATCAATATACCTTCCCACTTCTGGCCAAGAATGGGTAGGGGTTGAAGTAAGTCGTCCAAGTGCTCGTGTTCGAACTTGTTCTGCTGACAAGTCGGACACTCTCTGACATGCTGGAGGACATCGTCCTTGAGGCCCTTCCATGAGAACCTCTCTCTAACCTACCTGTGGGTTTTAAAAAAACCCGGATGTCCTGTTGTGGGTGCATCATGAACAGCTCTCAATATCTTAGCTTTAAGCTTAGAATCTGGCACTAGATAAATTCTATCCTTATAGAATATGATATCATCCATTACCCTGTACCTGTTGTCTAGAAGTTGCCCGTCCAATATCTGACACACTTGAGTATTTTTAGAATACTCAACCAGCAAGTGGGATTTCCAATCTGCGGAAATCTCGGATAGAACACAACAAGCTGCATCTGAAGGTCTCCTAGAAAGTGCGTCAGCCACAATGTTATTCTTGCCCTTGACATACTCAATGTCAAAATCATATGTTTGGATCTTACTAACCCATTTTTGCTGCCTCTCGTTCAAATCTTTTTGTTCCACAAAGTATCGCAAGCTGTTGTGATCTGTTTGAACTGTAAACTTGCCACCCACCAGATATTGCCTGAATTTAGCTAAGGCGTGCATGATGGAAAGCATTTCCTTATCATAAAGAGTACAATCTCTCGTTGTCCTTAAGTTTCCTGCTCTCGTAAGCAATGGGATGCCTGTCCTGCATCAATACTGCACCAATTCCGTTACCAGAGAGATCACATTCTAAAACAAACGGACGAGAGAAATCCGGTAGTGCTAAAACCAGACACGTGCTCATGACAGTCTTGAGTCTATCGAAGACTACCTCTGTCTCATCTGTCCACCTGACAGCCCCTTTCCGAGTGAGATCGGTGAGGGATGCTGCTGTCTGAGAGAATCCCTTTACAAACCTCCTGTAGTACGAACATAACCCAAAGAACCCTCTCAAGTCTGACACATTCCGTGGTGGTGGCCAATCCTGGATTGCCTGTATCTTCTCGTGATGGACCTTGACTCCATCTGCCCCTATCACATGACCTAGATAGAGGATCTCTGTCAACCCAAACTCACACTTGGATTCTTTCGCAGATAGAGACTGACTCTCCATGATGCTGAGAACCTCATCCAAGTGCCTCAAGTGCTCCTCCCAAGTCCTGCTGAAGACCAAGATATCATTAAAAAATACCAGAACACTCTTGCATAGCTGTTTCTTGAATAAATGATTCATGCAAGACTGAAAGGTGGCTGGTGCATTAGTGAGCCCAAATGGCATCACTAAAAACTCGTAGTGCCCATAGTGACATCTAAATGTCGTCTTATGGACATCCTCTTCTCGGACACGTATCTGATGGTACCCTGATCGAATATCAATCTTCGAGAAATAAACTGCCGCATGTAGCTCGTCTAATAGCTCATCAATCTGGGGAATAGGATAGATATTCTTAATGGTCCTCTTATTCAGTGCACGGTAATCAATACACATGCGAAGAGCACCATCCTTCTTCACTAATACCACTGAACAAGTGAAGGGACTACAACTGGGCCTGATGTGTCCCATGTCAAGGAGCTCCTTTATCGTCTTCTCTATCTCCTCCTTATAGTGCCTCGGATGACGATAAGGTGTAGTAATAACGGTCTTAGTGCCCTCCATCTCTATGATATGCTCAAATCCCCTGTCTGGAGGTATGCCTAGCAGAACGTCCTCAAAAAACCGCTTGTGCATATCAAGCACCTTCTGAACATCAAAATGAACCTGTTGTCCTGAATCCGGTGTGGGTTTGGAGGATACGAAGCACTGGGCTACCCACTCCATGTCACTATGTCTCATGATGGCCTCCATCTTGTAAGTAGATACTAATTGAGGCCCACCATCTGGCATAGCCTTAAGAATCACCTACTGATCACCCTGTATAAACTCTAATTGTTTCAGCTTGTGATCAATGGTGTACCTGCCTAGGGTCTGCAACCACTGCATACCCAAAATTGAATCCAAACTGTACAGGTCAATGACATAAAAGTCTGCCTCTAGAAGGTAATCTCCAAAGTGTATTGGAAGACCAGAGATCTTCCCTGTACAACTCAATAAGTCCCCTCCTGCCACCTTGACCTCAAACTCTAGAATGTCAACTACCTGTAACCTTCTCCTGGAGACCATACCTGTGCTTATAAAATTGTGTGTAGCACCTGTATCTAAAAGGCAAACAATCCTCTGCCCTCTAACTACTCCTTTCAAACAAAAGGGGTGACATGTAGGAATCCCTGAAAGAGAAGCTAAAGTAACCGGGGGCTGCTCGTGGGGGGATTTCTTCTTCTTTCCTTCTGACGATGGCTCTACCTAAGTCTCCTCACCGCTGTCCTCCTCGTCACTGCCCTCACACTGCTCATACTCATCCTCAGAAGCTACCTCAATATAATGAAGTTTGCCTTTCCCAAGGCACCTGTGATCTGGAGTCCAAGTGTAATGTCCCCTTTTTGACTAGCACCAGTTACTTATTTTATTTTAGTCTTTATTTTCCCCGAAGGCTAAAAAGGAAGAAATAAGGGGGAAAAGATATATTAAATTAATTACTTATAAGGTTACTAAACAATGAAATATTAAAAAGTAACTTTATATTTAATTGATTTAATAT
>MU224064.1:956228-969479 GCA_018584345.1 Thuja plicata
ATTGGAGTTATAAGGGTTCATGGCAATTGTTTGTCTTAATGTTACAACTGATTGCATAACAATTGTTTGACAAAATATCTCATTGCATAGTTTTTCATAGGTTGCATGCCAAGTGTTTGTAAAAATACCTCTTGGCTGTAGGTGTGCATTTTATATCAGAAATACATGTATTTGCATTTGGAAAAGAATTAAAAGAATTTGCATATCATTTAGTCTTTCAATTAGCTGCTTGCGATCATTTGTTTTCATTCAAACATCATTGGCATTCAAAAATCAAAGCAAACAAACAAATGTCAGCAAACTGAGGTTGCAAGGGAAGTGTTTGACAAAATTCTTAAGGCAGAAAAACAGGGATAAAACATCAAATTTGTCAAGGCACTTTACACCAAGGCTCCCAGCAAGTAAAGCATAACTTCCTCCACCTCAACTCATTTCTAGTCTCAAAATCCAGCCTGGGAGGCACACTCTTATTATGATTTTTACCTTTCTGGAATGAAGAGGATCCCTTGAAGGGTTTCTTAGGTGGCTGTAAATTGGAGGATGGTGAATCCAAATCATGAGCTAACTTAATAGCATCATCCAAGGTGTCTGGTTTGAGAACTCTAACCAGCCCTCTGAATTTATCATACAGGCCCTCAATGAATAGCATTACATTTCTATTTTCTGACATGTCCGGTACCATAATGGAGATCCTCTGAAACTCATCAATGTAATGCTCCAATGACCCACTGTGTTTTAGCTGAGCTAACTCCCTGTAGTAGACCTCTATGTCTTTCCTATCAAAACGAGTGATCAACCTCGTGCTGAAGATCTCATAGGAAGCAATCAATCTGTGATCTTGGGTGACAAGGCCGTGATGCCACCAATCATATGCGGCTCCCTCTAAATGCATAGTGGCAAATTTAATTGCCTCAGTCTCCAACATGGGTTTAAGAGTCAAGAAGGTATCGAGCTTGTGGCTCCAAGCTCTAGCGGATGTCCTACCGCTGCCATCAAAGGTAGGGAGAGTCAACTTGTTCATGGCATGTTTTAAGTCCCTGTTCGGACCCCTGGGTCTCTTGTCCTGTCGATTCCTGCCAAACTCTCTCTTCTAAACCATGTACTGTGGAAAAGTCAAATTTGCTTTGACATGGTTTGGTAACATATTCCACTCGTCATGCATGGTCATCACATTCTCTGGAAGAATGCATGTGGCCACTGGTGGTGCTACCTCTTCCCCTGCATTATTATCCACAAAGTTTGGCATAAGGGGTCTATCGGATGTACGAGTGGGGGCCCTAACTGCCCTAGGTGATCCCGTTGTACTGCCTCCAGTACTATGATGACTAGCGGGCCTCCTGACTGTAACTAATAACTGCTGGATAACCCCTGTAAGCTGGTGTAATACATCAGCAATATGGTCTTGCCCATCTTGTATCTATCTCATAGTCTCCCTGGCCTCTCTATCTACCTCCTCAGCCATTCTCCCACCTGGAATAGCCTATTCCAAAACAAACTCCTCTTCTGTATGACTGGCTTCAATGTCAACCTGTACGGAAGAATCTGTTTGTTCCTGCTCAACCTTGTTATGTCTAAATCCGGGTATCTTGTGCCTGCTATGCATATTTGGCTAACATCTGATTATAATAATCCCACTAGGATGGCAAGATCAAGGCTCTGATACCATTGTAATGATCATAACTACCTCTATGAAAATTTTGTCTGTAGTAATGTTTGTTTTTCGAAATCTGGAACTAGCTAGTTTACAGAAGAGTACATAAGCAATTCTTACTTCACTTGATTTCTCAAAACAAGAAGGCTGCAATAACAGAATCACCAACTTCTATTCGTTGTGTACATAAATCATGACTCAAACCCAAAAGGGGGGGGGGGGACGATGCATATATTCATTCAATGTAACAACAGCATATGGGAGTTTAATACAAAAACTAAGATCTCATCTACAACTGTAAATTTGATATCAATGGTTCGGTTCACACTTAGCAATATTAACCACTATACTGATTACAAGAGTAACAAATGGCAATGTGCACCTGTTGTGTAACACTAGGAGGCTGGACCTAACGTTGCTGAGGCTGTCGGTACCAAGCTGGAGTAGTCACTGCCAAATCCACGCAATGTCCCTCCAAAAGAAATGGTAGCGCAAACTTATGTACCCATGATGAATGCCCAAGCATCAAAAAACTACACCCGTCGGTAGAGTCGAGGTTGCCTTCTTTCCCCTTGACGACTAGCTGAGGCCTCATGGTATCTCTGTCGCATAGGATGGGACTAGGTGTGGCGATGTAGGTGCCCCGCACAATACCACTGTGTGCTGGATGCGTGCAGCTCTACTAAGTCTGCAAACCCGTGACCCCTATCTAAAGTGTGGGGACGTGTTGTTACCCAGCTCTCTAACTCGCGTGATATACTCTTGCCTTCACGCTATCAATCCCACTGCATTTGGATGCTCAACGCGACTGGACCCTACTGATGCACTTCGAGTCTATGTTGTGTTGAGTAGATAAGACTGAGTCTTTCCCATTGTGAAACAATGAATATACTTTCCCAGCAATCTCATCGACTTCCAGCAATCTGTGTTTAGTTGAAAATTCACTTGCTATAGCACTATGGGAATGGCTAAACAAATTGGTTTGCTGTAATAGAATTATTTACTCATCGTGCTCCAACATGAAATCTGAAAGTGATTCCACCATTAGCAAGAATACTGGGGCTGCGTCCAGTTTCCCAATCTTTCCTCAAGGGGCTACGTCCTCAAGAAAGCCAGTCACAAAAAGCAACCAGAATTTAATCTCTTTGTTTATAATATCTCATTGTGCTTTTCCCAAGAAGGCTTGTTTCTTTTATAACCTCGAAGTGAGGGAAAACTCCAAAACGCAAGCAATATGGGATAAAGTGCCCACTTAAGTTACTTTAAGTCACTTAAGTCACTTTTATAAAATAAAGTAACTTAAAGTCATAAAGTGACTTTATAAAATCTTTTTATAAAGTAAAGTGACTTTACTTTATAAAATAGGCCCAAATATTAAAAGCTCGCCCATTAAAGCCTATAACTGGCTGACATCCTCTAAAAGAAGCCTTTAGCCTATCCGGATGGGGGAGATAGACTAACTGGCGCCAAACTGGCCTACTGCGGGATAGGGGACATTACAATTAAACGCATCTAATTTCAGTCTAAGAAAGTACACTTACATTTTACGACTGAAATCATCAACAAAAAGCAAGAAATACCTGCACCCAGTAACAAAAGGAGTATTCATTGGACCACATACATCAGCGTGGACCAACTATAGTATCTTTGAGGCTCGCCATGAGTCACCATCCTTGAACGGTGTCCTATGTTGGGTTAAATAAGATGTTTATTCTTAATTCCACAAATAATCATTACGGGAATGGAAAGAAATATGTTAAGGAGAGGTTGTAAACATGGGTTCCCTAGAATTAAGTAGGTCACCCCAAGGGATGGAACCATCAAGGTGGATGTTCCTACCGCGTGTGAGCCAAGGGGCGAGTTTTCTTGGTTAGACATTGTGCGCCATTGGGCCTAATTGGGCCTGACACTCTTCCTCAATGACCTAGGTTCCCTTAAATTATGTCACCCCAAGGGATGGAATTATCAAGGTTAATGTTCTTGCCACTTGTGGGCTAAGGGGTGAATTGTCTTGGCTAGATGTTGCATTCTCTTGGGCTTAATTGGGCTTAATAGTCAATAGTAACCGGAAACCCTACTATGGTTGATTTAGCGAAATGGGATCCTTGGTGCTTAATTTCTAACATAACGAGTTGCATGGTTTATCTAAGTAGGTTAAGATGATTATGGACGTATGTGTATGTATTCAAATTTTTTGTTGAATCCCAAATCCTAATAGAAATGAATAATCTTGTGAATTATATTTCAAATATTATCTAACATGGTTGAAGAACCTAAACGAGGATTTATGTTGATAACTATATTACAATCCTTATCTCAATTGAAGATGGTATTTTAGGGCAAGATCTAGGATCATCCCAAAAGGGGACATTACATATTTGGTCTACTTTGTTGGATGAGCAAAGTAAGGTATTCAATGTTATACCTATAGGATTGTTGTTGAGTAAAGGATTTCATCTAGAGATGGAAAAGGAACTAGATAGAAATATATTTCCTATTGAAGAAATAAGATTTTCAAACTTGAAAGGAGTTGAGAAAGTTTTCAAAATAATATCAAAGAAGCACAGCGATAGGTTGGCGATGAGCTCATAAAGCAACACTTGCCCTTTTGTGAGTTTTAGGATATCATCAAGTAGTGAAGAATAGACACCATTCATCATCAAATCAAGGAGGAGCATATGGTGATTTAGTTGTATTCCTTGCCCAACCCAAGTCAAAAATGAAAAAATAAAATCATGCATCCATCACAAGCATCCCGAAGGTTTGTATTTATGTTGAAAATATGCAAACTTGGTTATTTCCCAAGTAGTTCAATTCTTTTTCAAAGAGGTAATCAAGTTGCATGGATTGCATAAAAATATGAATGATAGAAATGGTAGATCCTACAGTACTTTTTGGAAAGAGTTGTTTTACTTGGGTAGCACGCGATTCATGTATTAATAATGTTCCCAATTACTCATATTGTGAAGAACTTATTATTATCAGTTATATATAAAATTTAGTATTATTTTGATTGAATACAATATTATCATTATTATTATTTAGTATTATTTTGACTGAATACAATATTATCATTATTATTATTTTGGCTATAGAAGTCGTACCATTTTAAATATGACATGCAGCCATTTCATTTCATTGGAGACTGCTTTTTATAACTACTAAGAATTCCCTAAGCGCAGCCTGCTGCGTATTATTTACAAGGACATTTGATTTTTTTTACTGCCCAATCATAGGCACAGCTGTTTAAAGACAATTTAATCTCATTTGAAGCTGTACATGAATGATTTTGTTGTGGGTCCCATGCACAGTCAGCTTGAAACTAATTATATTTTTTATTTAAATAGCTATTTTTATTGTCTATCATCATTGGTCCCCGTCATACTACCTTTATTTTCTGCTCTCCATTATTCATGTATCTAGGGAGTTCACTGAACATGGTGTGTTAAGGGTATTGGCTTTAACAACACACCAAAATCATTATTTAATCATTGTCAAATTGTATCCTAGTTTTATATATTTTATATTAATCATTTATTTGCTGATTATCATTTGGACTAACACTTCATGCCTGCTTCCAGCTCAACACTTATATTTTCTCGAAACTATATTGTATTGTAAAGTTTGGGAGAGATAAAGGAGCTAAGTCAAATCAACATGTCAGGTTATTTACTAGTCTTGTGAATGTTATAGAAGCATAGTGTTTGGCCTAGCTACTTGATTTGATAACTAATTAGGAGACTTTGTTGGTTATTTTAGTTTAAATAAGAGAAGTTTTGATTTTTCTATTTTGCCTATCACTTTCAGCTTATTAAAACTCGGAAAATACTTATTAGTAGGTTAAATTTCATTTTTCTATAAAAATTGCAATTTTATTTGTTAATTAAGATTTGATTGCTTAATTTGACATTTATTTTAAGCTTTTGGCATCAATCATTGTGATAATTAAAAATATTGAAAAAAATCACATAATTTAAAAATTCCTGAAAGGAAAAGATTACATGTATATGATGAACGTGATGTTCTCCAATTCAAATCACTTCTTGTAAGAATAAATAGTAACAGTGCAAACATTCTACACTGACAATTTAGTCGAGCCTTTGCATAATGACAAGGCATAATAGAAACATGAAATAGAAAACTTATGAGGCTTTCTAGTTTATCATTTGAAAGTGACATTATTTTATTATTTGGACTGTTTAGATAAATATTAGAAAGCTAAAGTTTTCTACATATCTTCTCATGTTGGTTTGATAGTAAATTCAAAAAAAATGGATAGGTAAATAGCCTGGTTTTGTGTGTTGTTTTTGACACATATTGTAAGTTTACCACTAAAGACCTTTTGCTGACTCTTTTTGTTAATAAATAGTGACTATACAGCTTATAAATCACTATCTTTACAGCTTTCTATATGAAGTTTCATCACTGCAATTGCATTTTATAATATTAATAATGAATAACAATTTTCCTTTTGGAAACTCATCCCACATGTGATAAGTAGTAGTCTGTAGTAAGCAAATAAAATGGAATCTACTGATACAATAAATAATAAATATTTCCTAAGAAAATATTCCACTGCTAGATTTCCCAACTAGTCAAATTTGATTATATAAACATGTAAATATGAAAATTAAAAAAAAGAGAGAATTACAAAGGACAAATCACATATTATCAAGAAAATCACTTTGCAAAAGGAAAGTTCATATCAAGCATAAAAATAAAATCAAATACAAAAAAGCATAATATTGTAATGAAATCAAGCCCAAGTCTGAACCTACCCCTTTAGTGACAATCTTCCTGATTTGCTTTGCTTTTGCCTGGCATCACCCACATCAGTTGATATCAATGTTTCTTCTCTTAGGCTGGTAGTTTGTGAAGTACGTATACTTGCAGCGTTAATTTTTTCCTTCTCCATATCCTTATTGGTTATTAGCTCTAGATGCAATGGTGATACACTTTCCTCAGATTGGCAAGCATTCACTTGAGTTGTAGGCTGAGCTACTGGACGGGGATGCTTTACAACTTGCACAACCTCTGTTACAGAACTGAAAGCCATATCCTTTTGACGAGCTGTAAGAAACAAAGTCAAGATGTATAATGTAGGAAGACTCATTATTCTCATCTTTCTGACTACAAATTCCCAAATAATCTGTACCTTACTAAACTTGCGATATAGAGCATAGAACCAAAGAAAAACCAATTTCACAAAGTTGAGAAAATGGATAAATATTATTCTAAGCCTACCATCATATCGAATCAATGATTCTGGCAATCCATTAGGTCGTAGCATTCTATCTTTTGAACCTTCTGTGTACTTGCTCACCTCAACTTGCATTCTACGACATCATAGAATGAATAACATAAGAATTCAGACATTTATCAAAGTCACAAGAAGTTTCAAATTAATTTAAATTACATCTGGATGGATACAATTTGGCAAAGAATCCAGACATTTATCAAAGTCACAAGAAGTTTTAAGTTAATTTAAATTATGATCACTTTGATCCACATCTATAAAACAATGTAAAAATATCAAACAGTAGACTCCAGTCAGTGGTTAGAAAGCTACTTTTAATCCAAAATCATCGCAAGCACTAAGGAATGCAATACCTTTAAAATGATTAAATCAAATGTAGAAACTAAAAAAAGGTGAGCCCCAAACATGTAATTTAATCATACTAGCTAAAATCTCATAAACAAGGATGATGTTTGCATCAAATGTGGCTTCCAGGTGAAAGAACAACTTATGCTACTTTAACTGAACCTACCAACTAATATGTGATTTCTGTGACAGCTTACCCAATGTATTTGATGATTTTCCCATTTTCATCCTTTATGGGTGTGACTGTAAGGAGGTTCCAAAAAGGTGTCCCGTCCTTCTTATAATTCAACAATCGTCCACAATAAGTTTTCCCTGTAGACAACGCTTCACGTATCCTTGAAACTTCTTTACGATCTGTTCCACCACCCTGAAGAAAGCGGCTGCAAAGAAGAAACGCATTTTTAATAGGCTTTCAATTAAGAAATAAGGCTTCTTATTTTCATTATTCGATTTTTGATATTTAACAGATACATTTAATACTGGAAAATTAGCTGTAATCTTGAACTCGTAAAAATGTGGCAAGATAAGCAACTTGTTAGGAATTTTTTTAAGTTGAAGGTTAATTCCCAAGTGATTATGGGCCCAATCTCTCTCTTTAAATATTAACATCAATCCTGAACCATGAAAATGATGGCTATTTTGTAGCAACCTACAATCTTTTCTACAGTGGTATATGAAATTATTGTAGAGGTTTTAAAAATGGTTGTCAAATAAATATAATGGACTGTTAGCAACAGAGCCTGATCTTAGAAGATAGGACTAAAGATTCTTAAGAGAAGGTAATTGGTTGTATTTTAAATTTCATTTATCCAAAACTTTATGACAGTCAACCATTGGGTAAGAAAAAGCTAACAAATAAAGGATTTGTAGAAGCTCACTGAGGTGGGCAAATACTACTTTTAGACAAATTATCCAGAAAAAGGGAAACAAAACCCAACAGTGAGGATGGTTGTGAATTTTGATTGGATCTGATCAAATCATAAAGCAATGGAATGTTTTTTTCACCATTTCTCAACCTTTGTAATAGCACTAGGGTGGGGATGAAGTTCCTTTCCTGCCATTATCTTGAATCTTAAACAAAGAAAGATTTAGGAAAGAGGAACTCCTTGAGTAAACTCACTAAAATTTTAGACCTAATTGTTGGAAATGTTGTCATTGATGTGAAGAAGTTATTTGTTACTGTTATCATTGATAAATAGATGAGAGTACTGGAAATATTATCATTGATGTCAAAAGAGAATTAATGTCAAGATATTTATCATTGATATCAAAGGTATAAAGACAATGTTGTAGACAAGATTGTCATTGATATCAAAGGAGTGAGACGGGAGGTTACCCCCAAGTCACAGATGGAAGAGTTTCATTGAGTCACAAGGATGAAATCATTGATGAACTTTTGGAGACTTATGAAGTCCATTTGAACAAGGAGAAATCAGTTTTCTGCTGTATGCCCTCATAAATGGAAATTGACTTGGTCAAATTAGATTATATATCTTCAAGATGAGGCCAACCCCCTCATATGTTGCTACCTCCCTTGAGGAAAGAAGAACAAGTACAAATGATATTAATGTTAATGTTTATACAATTTCTGACTGGCCGCCTTTCCCAAGGTTAAATGTTTCAGTACTTAAAGAAAGGGAAGTCGTTATATATAAGATGCAGAAGATGATTATTGAGAACAACAGTGAATGAAAATGAGAAGTGATTGAATGTTAATGAACAGAGATCTAGATTATATTTATTTAGTGGCAGCAACGAATGGAGTAATTACCTGTAATGAAGACAAAATGGGAATAAGATTATTTTAGACAGGCTGCAAGTATATAAGACAAAAATGGGAATAAGACAAAATGAATGAGACAAAATAAGAATAGGACAAAAAGAGAATAAAACAAAAGTTAAGGAAGCTAATTTAAAGATGATCAAGAAGTTTATGAAAGGATGTCTCCTTTGGGAGAAATCGCATCCTCTCCATTAAGAGGCATTAGGGATAAAAAAAGAAATGTTAAGTGTAGTTAATAAAAAGAAAATAGAAGTGCAAACAATATAATGCAATATCATATGAAAAAAAAGGCAGTGATGATTAGTGAATAATGTGCATCAATCATTAAAAAGATTAAAGAAAAATATGGCAGCACTTGGGATAAGAAATTAGTTTGGAACTAAAGTCATGTATTTTGGAAAGGAGTTCTCTACTAGAGAGATGCATCATTCCATTTTGGAATGAAAATAAAATATATATAAAGATCACAATAAATATTTGAAGATAAATAAAATGTTTTAAGGCAGAGATTTAGTATTTAGAAGTTTGTTATCAAAGAACGTACCCATTCAAAGGGGGGTCTCTTTCCTAAGTTGCAACTTTTCATGAAAACATAGAGATATAAGATGTGGGTATGACTTGTGAAGAAGAATAGTGTGTGTGACATACGATAAGAGATAATGAGGAATAAAACAAGTAATACAAAATATACAACAGCAGATCACTGGTTAGTATGCAGATTTGTTAGTGAAGGACATGACCATTCAAATGGTTGTATCTATTTTAAAGAGTTGCATCTTTTCATAAGGCATGAAGATATAAAAGGGAATAACATTTTTGGAAAAACAGAGTGTTCTAGATAACAGAAAATGGCATTCATACACCAGCAAATGTGTGTGGAAACAGATAGATAAATCAGATATACACCAGCAATCTCATGTGAAGATTTAAAAGGGAATATATGGAAAATTATAAAGAAAACATATTCAGATTTATGAAGTAATTTGGAGCAGATTTGTAAAGGGACTTAGAGCAAGTGAAGGATTTATATGCAATACTGTAGCAGATTTATGCACAGCCTTATAGTAGATTTTTGAAGGCCTTATGAGCAGATTCGTGAAGAACTTATGAGCATATTTATGGGTATGTATATGCAGACTTAAAAAGATTTGTCAAGGAGACTTCATGCTGGAAGATTTTGGAGCAGGGTTATGAAGCATATTGGAGAGAGTATTTGAGAAAACTTACATAGCGAATTTGAGCAAAATAATGAGAGATTTACGAATACATTCATAAGAGATTTGAAGGCAGCATTGTGAAGAATGTTCTAGAGAAAAGTTTTGAGTAGACTTGAGAAGGAGTTTTTCATAAGACAAAGACTTTGTAGTGTCGAGATTGGTAACCCATATGGTGGAAGTCGGTGCTTCCCAAAAGAGAGAGAGGTGTCTCTAGCTAATAAGGTGGTGCTTAGCTGTGGATGTTGGTGTGTACGAATTGAAGGGATTGGTGTCTCCTATGAGTTGGTTCCTACAAAATTGTAAGATAAAGTATTTATATCAGCAATATCTTGTTGCGGTTTTCAACCACAAGGGTTCCCATGTAAATCTCATGTTCTTCTATTGTATAATTGTTACACCTTATGTTGTTATAGAGCAATTAATATACTTATTGTATAAAGTTTGAAAAAGTATAAGATCATAGTTATTCTAATTCACCCACCCACCCCCCCCTCGGTATAACCATGTACTCATCAACAAACCAAACAAGTTCTCACAATATGTAAAAGAATGTTCTGAAAAGTACCTGCACAATGTAGCTTTCCTTGAATATGGAAAATTTTAAGATAATATATAGTAAATTATCTACAATTTTGGACCCAAGATGTAATGTCCCCGTTTTCGCAAGCATCAGAGTTTGTTTTTATTAGCCTATTATTGGCCCTCGTAGGCTAAGGCTGATGGTCAGAGGGTCCCAATTGGCAGAACAGGAGGCTCTTTCCCTTCTGGAGTATAGAAGTGTTCAGGATTGCTTTTCGTTTGGTTCAGTTTGGTACACTTAATATTTATAGTAAGTCATTTATCCAGCATTTCTATATCTGGTAGGGCACCTGGACCGGCCTCAGTTGCAGTCTCGACCCTTGGCACCATTGGTTTGAACTTTGATTAGATAATGTAAGAACCTTCAAGGTTCTAACTGTTGAACTATTTCTGGTTTTTTTTTATTTGCAATTATTTTTGTGTTTTTGAGATGGTTTATCATAAAAAGCTAGGATGTCGGTTCGAGTTCGGGTTCGAGTTTGAGTTTGAAGAACCGGTTCGGCGGTACGGCAAAATTTTGAAAAGGGGTTTGGGTTCATTAGTACAAAAATATGTAAAATATATATATATATGCAGCCTAGAAGCATGAGTTAAGATTAGAATGTCACATAGTATCATAAAACATTTAAACAACAAAAACACTTGTAATCGTAGCATCATGAATCATGATCATACCATCATATACTTCAAGTTCAAGTTCAACATCAAAGATTCAAAACATTAAAATTAAATCATAACATCGGTTCAAGTATCATTGTTTGAAGTTCAACTAATGGATTAATAATTTATTGATATTCTTCTTCATCATCATCATCATCTTCTATATGGATCCTAATAAGACTCGAAGGTTAATTTTTCCCCACTTTTATTGGCGCAGTTTTCACCCCAAATTATTAAATGGGAGTTTGGGGGCAAAGCCCCCAAGACATGGTCTAGGGGCAGCGCCCCTTGTGCGCTCCCTGTCGCAGTACAAGGCAGGATCGAGGGGCAACACCCCCGAAAACTCAACCGACTTTAATTATTTTATAAAGGCATCGATAGTTATTTTTCAGCGGGCCCAAGTTCGGCGATGTCAAAAATTTGGGTTGTGGATGTCAAATATTTATAAATTTTCCCAAAAAAAACGTCTTAAACTCCTTCCGCTGGCAAAAATTCGGCAAAGTTCGTTCCAAGTTCATCGTTTTCCGGAAAGTTCGCTTGGCTCCGAGCTAATTGCTAGGTGGTTCGAACTTGGACTGGACCCAGACCGGACCCACAGGCGGACCAGACCCGGACCACAGACCGGTTCGAACTTATCTTGGTCCAGGGGGGTCTAGGGGCAAACCCAGTATCTTAAATAAAAAGCAATACATATGCTGAAACAAAAACTTTTGGAATTTAAAAACTAAACAACTAAGGAATGTAATAGAGGATTTCAAACATTCTTCTTCATTCTTTCATAGGGGAAACTCGTTACAATCAAATGGCATACCCAGTATTGTGGAAGAAGCCCTTTCAATAAGTGTTGTCTGAAACAGCAAGACAAGAACGCTAAAAATCTCCACCAATCAATAAAAAGTCTTCAAGTGTTGATGCCAGATTCTTCTTTAACCCTAGGCATCCCTTATTATAATTTTTTATTGAATTTTTGGGGCCCTTCTTCATCAAAATCGTACCTAGCTGGGGTTATAAGGTACGATTGTAGATGTGCATCAAAAAGAGGTCATACATGTTAATGTTTTGGCCTTTACGGCAAAGATCAACGCATTGGACAAAGTGGCAATAATAATAATTAATATATTGGATATATTATTGATATATTTAATTATGATAAAATCAGTTGGATAATAATAATAAATATAAAAGGTTATATTTATTATTAAGGATTGATTTTAATAATTAAAAATGGAGCAAATAATATAAAAGAATATATTATTATTATGGACCCAAGTCAGCCAACTTGGGAGGCCAAGAGTTTATCTTAATAAGCTCATATATTAGAGCGACTTGGAGAAGGTAAGAAGAAACCAAAAACATAACGTTGCCTTCTTCCTTCAACAAGATCTTTGGATGAGCAAATTAAAGAGCAAATTGGAGGCTACTAAGAGTAGAAAAACTAGGGCAGAATTCAAGGACAATTTAAGCAGCCCTAAAGGTCGAATTAGGGCAGAATTAGAACACCCTAAAAGGGCAAACTAAGGCAAATCAAGAAGGGTGAACTAGGGCAAATTGGAGCAGCCCTAGAAGAGTGAATTGAAGACTTTCAAGAGCTGATTCATAAGTCATTGAAGACAACATTGAAGGACTAATTTAAAGAATACAAAGTGCAGATTTGAAGCCAACAAAAGGATAAATTCAGACCTTCAAATCCGGGTATTATCTTTCTTTACTTGAGAATATTTATTATATCCTGTGTCTTAGTATTTGAAAGACCTCTATA